>VZTL01010998.1:67523-79768 GCA_013400535.1 Scopus umbretta
ACGCGAGTGGGGGGGGTGGGAGAGTGGGGGGTCGCTCCCTGGGAGGTTGGAGCCTTACTGGAGCGGCGCCAGCGTCTGTCGTGATACCGGCTGGGGAAAGAGTTGTGCCAAGGTCAAGTTCTCGGGCGCGGTGGGAGAGCTAGTGGTGCAGAGCAGAGCCTTTTCCTTCAGAAAGTCAGGGCGAGCTTTACCGCTTCTGTTCGGTCGTGAGTAAGGAACAGCAGCATATGCCAAGCTTCAAGCTGCTCTTGAGGTCGGGAAGCAAAACGCGATGTCGCTTTTGAACATTTGCCTTATCGTTCCAACACTTTACACGTCTCCCCCTGCTCCCTTCCCCCTCCCCTTCACGCGCACATTCCTTTTAGACCTCGTTTCTTTCGGGCCAGTCCATATTAAGCATCATCCTCGCTGAATGAATTATCACATCCCTGCGAATCCTGCGGATCCCGTTTGTGGTGCACAATATGCTGCAGAATCGTCCGCGATATGATATGGTGAAACGAGATGGTGAAACGTGCTGGTGCGGAGCTCCTGTGCGGCGGTGGGCTTCTCAGGCGGGAGCGGGCGCTTCCCGACACCGCCAAAAAAAAGATTTGGGGATCGCCGTGTGTTTTCTAGCTTTCGGTTGTTTGCTCCAAGCGACTGCGCCCACAGGGCGAGTGGTCCAACTCCTCCTCAGAGGTTGGGCAGGAGCCACTGGGCTGAGACAGCCCAGGTCGGGGCCCAGCAGTCGGGCAGGTCTTTGCGGGGGTGTCGGCACCTCTGCCTCGGGAAAGGCGCCGGGGGGGCAGAGCGGGGGCAGCGAGATCCCCCAGCCCCATCCCGCCGACGCCACCGCACCCTTGGCCCGAACGGGACGGCGAGAGGGCGGCCCGAAAGCGGAGGCGGCTGCTGCAAAAAAACCCAACCCCAAAACANAGTTTTCTCCAAAACCAAACAAGGAGACGGATCGGGGAGCCGCGTCCCCCCTCCCTAGGCTGAACGCATCCTTCCCTCATCCACAGGGGAAAAGGAGCTGTGCGCTAGGATGCTGACCCGAGACAAACTGCAGGGAGGCTGCAACAGAGACAGTCCGCGGGTGACTCCGGGGCTCCTGCTTTAGCGGAGTTCAGCTCGGAGGACGGAGTTGGAAAAAGCCTCGCGTGGCGCAGGTGAAAACCCAGTCGTGACTCCGTTTTGCGCGGAGGGTGAACGCAGACCCGCNCCAAACCAAACCAAACCAAACCAAACCAAAAACCTCGGGTCGCCCCCCGTCACTAACTCCTCGGCGCTTTTGCAAGTACGCGCCCCCATCCTTTCCTCCGCGGCCCAAGTTCAGCTGTAGCGGGTGAGTCGCTGGCGTGCCACCGAGCGCAGAAGGACGNTCGGCAGAAATCAGCGTGCGTGATCTCCTGTAACTGGCGCCCCTTCCCTTTTCCTTCACACCCTTTAAGGGAGGGGAGGCGAGGCCCTTCTTCTTTCCCCCGCGGACGCCTCCGGCCCGGCCCGGCCCCGCCGGCCGCTCCCCCGCTTTGCCACCGTCGGCCTCGGCGCAGCCTGCAAAGGAGCTGGGCCTCAGGCTCCGGAGTTCCTTTCCCTTCGCTAAGCCCCGTCCCAGGAAGCCAGGCGGCCTCCTTCCAGGTTCCCTACGGCCGCGAACGCTCCCGCCCGCCCGGGGAGCCGCTCTCGCTGGCCGCCGTTTCGGTGCCAGCCCCGNCGCCGGGCCCCTACGGCCTCGTCGTGCTGTGAAGGCGAAAAAGCGATGAGGTGCCAGGAAAATGAGGCTTCGGATCAGGTGGAGCCGGTTGTACGGCGTAAACAACATTTCCTCCAGCTTCCCCCCGTCCCCTGCTCCCAAGTCGAGGGGCCTTACCCTCCGTGGCCAGAAACGTGGAAGCAGCGACCTATAGGTTTACCAAGTGGAGAGCTGGGGATCTGACACGGAGGGGTGGCAGAGGCCCGTCTCCAATCTCAGCAGTGCACCCGTCCTTAAGGACAGCTAGCAAAACTTCTAGAAGCTTTTCACCGCCAAGCTTTACTCAAAACTGTCGTGTTAGTCTAATAAAAGAGGCGCTTCACGAATTGGCAGTTTCACGCCTGACCCTTCACCCTTTCCTCATCATCCCTGCGAGCTGAGTGACGCGTTTTTCTTTATTTCTGAGATTTTGCCAATTTTCCTGCCCGAACTATTTGCTAAAATCCACGCCGCCGATTTCCAAGTTGTCTGCACCGAAGCTCTCCTATAGATCAACTCCCCCTTCCACTAGCGCCGGCACGATGATAACTCTTACTAAGGAAACGATCGAGTAAATTAAGTAGAAATCAACCCGCCCTTGCCAAAAGCGAACCGCTCAGGGAGGATTTCATGACCAGCAAGAAGCCCCCACGCCGAAAGTTGGAGCAGAAAGCCGGGAGCCCTTTGCAACAAAGGGTGACCCCGTTCCCTTTGTCTTCCTGACGACCACACCAAGGAAAGCAACTTCATCCCGTCGCTTACGATCGTCTGTGCAGAAAGATTTCATTTCTGCGACGTGTTTTGGAAGGGGGGGGGATGTTTGCTTTTGGTTCACGACTGAGCAGTTCAGTAAACGCTGCTCACCGAGACCTTGCTCGCGTTCTCGTTCACTTTCTCCCCTCCCCTTCCCTGTTTTGTTATTTCCACTTTCTCACTTTCTCCCCTCCTTTTCTCCTCGTCCCCCCTCAACGTGTTCACCTATTTCCTCCTTTTAACAGCCCTTTCTTCTCGTTTTCCGTCTTCTCTGCGGGGACTCCATTCCTCCCTCTTTGGAAGATTTTGCACCTCTTTGTCTCTGGGCTTTTGTTTGTGGGAAGGGGGAGAGGGTCGGAGTGGTGGAAGATATCCTCATCTGCTTGCCTTCGGGCGAAGGTCCTGGGTTCCCGCCGGGAGCAGGCAAATCCACGTTTGCTGTGGAAGGTTGAACATTTTCTTGCTACTTACCTTTTGGATCTCTCCTAAGCACGCTTGGAAAGGGTGTTAGACATGGAGGTGGTCAAAAAGAGGTGGAACTCGGGGTAGGAACCCCACTTATATAATCTCTCTTGCTCTTTCTATTTTTGGCAGGTGATACCCACTCCTCAACGGGTATCAGATATTCAGGGATTTTGGTGGCGGTGTCACATTTATCTTTCCCTTAACTAATCAAGGAACACTATTAATAATCCTTGGCGCTCACCTTCGCCTGGCTGTGAAAACCTATTACCTCGGCAAACTGAGGGTCCGCTTGAGACTTTATTGTTAAGGGGGGAGGCAGGCGGTCGGAATCAGCTCTTGGGGGGCAAACAGGCGCTTTGCCTTCCGTCAGAGGGAGGAGGTGGCGTGGGGAAGATCTGTCACGATGAATCAGGAGGTTCAGTTCGAGAGCTGGGACCCTGCTCAGAAGGAAAGGAATAGGAAGATGCAACCTCCTCACCAGAGTGAGGGGAAGCGAAGACTTAGGCTCAGGAGTTTGCCCTTTTCTCTTTGTAGCCCCGGCAGATACCTCTGGAAACAAGAGGGAACAGCCCTCAAGCGCCTCCCGCACCTAAAGCTGCAACGTTCAGCTTTACCTCTTGGCCTTGAAGGAAGGCAGAAATAATTTTTCCTGCAAGCAACAGCGAACTCAGTTGTGTAATTCTGATTGCTCATACTTACAGAGGCATCCAAAATCTCCATTCTAGGCCCCGCTGGGCAAGGTGCTGTAGAAGTCTAAAAAATTTACAACCTGAGCTTTCTTAGGAGAGGCAGAGCGTTGTAAATTAAGAGATACTATATGTACAGTCATAATACATTGGCTGTAACCTTTTCAGCATATACATTCTCTTTATGCTGAGTTGCTCATGCCAGGGAAAGACACCTTTGAAGACACCTCTATTTTTACTCTGTCAAGCAATAATAACAACAATAAAAATGCCACTGAGACCTATTTGCCATTCTGTAATCCATCTGGGGACACTTTTCCCGATATTTAATGTTTTTCTGGCAAGGGCAATCATTTTATAAAGGACTATGAATCACATTTATCTGGAGTATATTTATGAGTAAAAAAAAACCAACAACATCTTTCCTCTTTCAGGACTCAAACCCAACAGTTCTTAGGTTAAAAAGCAACCAAGGCAATTGTGATAGAACTGGAATTATCTTTTGGGAAAGGCAGGTGCTGCAAAAGTGAGATTTGATTTTTTTAGCTTGATTAATTGATCCTAGAAGAGAGGAAAGATAATTGAGGTAGGTACGGGATAAGAATATTTTAAAATATTTCTCTACTGCCAGTACCATTTTGACGCCGAGTTCTGTGACAAACTGGAAATTCTCCAGCAGCTTTAGGTAATTTCTAAAGAGGAAGCTTTATTGAATCAAACATGACAAAGGTTAATTCAATCAGTTTAATGTTCTCTCTCTTATTTATTTTTATTACACTTCCTTTGGTGGTTTTTGAATTTTCAGTGTGCTACAGTAGTAGGGGAAGTAATATTACCTTTCAGGTAGCCTCCTGTATTTCTCACAAACACTGTGCCTGTGCCCTAGCTCAAGGCAGGTGAGATTTTGTATTTAATTGCAATGTGAGATAGCTGACTCTTGCGGGTCAAAATGTTTCAACCGACTGGTGTGTTGCCTTTGGAACAGTACGATTCACAGTACACTGTTCGCTAAATTCAGTGACATAGGGTTTGCGTTACACTTCCACATATTATATAGCCTTGATGTAGTACTAAGATTAGATTCTGGTTTAGAGATACCAGCATCTGGTGGTTGTTAGCTGGATGCTCTCTTTCCATTTGGTAGCTGGCAGAACAACTTTTCTCTCTTACCTTCTTTTGGCAGCTTAGAGAGGATAAGGACTGTAGGATCGTCCTTTTGGCTGCTGGGGCATGGCTTCCACTCCTGTCTGCTCCATTGGAATAAGTGCATTTGTCCACTGGTGAAACGAGAGCAAGCGCGGGGCTAGTCGTCGTGATTCCTCTGTGTAATTCAGCCATGTGAAAGCAATCCTGATTAGTGGAAATCCTTTCTTATCCTTTTAGTCAGTTCCAACTAAGGCTTATTTACAAAGGGAGAAGCAGATTTATGACCTCATCGGGCATACAGTGAGGTCTTTGTTACATGTCAAGTATTTCATTAATTAATAGGGGGTTTGTTGTTGGGATTTTTTTCTGGTGAGAAGAATACAGCCAAAATCCGACACTTCTAGGTTATTCGTACAAATCTGCCTGAAGCTGAAAGACAAGGAGAATTGTGGCAACAGGATCACTGAGTGTTTGCCTATGTGAAATGATAGAATTTAGGAAGTTTGCCTTACTGCACTCACCAGTTTCAGTAATGTGGTCACATATTATCTCAATTGGGTTAATTCAGGAAAAGATTAAGACTGGGCTTCCCCTTTAGGATGCATATACACCTCAGAGTTAATTGGGATGCTCGTCCATTACAATTTCTTTTTCTCTTTTCTCGCCACACATAAATAACTGTAATCTGAATAATAAGGTGCTCCAGGTTCACGTCAGCCAATGTACCTGAAATCTTTGATGTTATCATCATAGTGCTAGCATAGCACTTTAAAAAGGAAGCTTATCCTGCTGCTATGTCCCATGTCTAGTACATGTGTTGTGACAAGCAACTTCAGTCTTCAGGGATGCCAGTCAGCTGTCTTTCACTCGCCCTGCATTTCTTTTCCTACTTATTTGTTAAAGAAGCCATACAACTTCCTTTATTTGGAAGCATATTCTAAAACTTAGAGGTTTCATTGAGAAGAAACATTTCTTGGTTGCCAGTTAACATTTCCCTTATGTAATTTTATCTCATCAGTATCTCTCATAAGTCTCCGGATCAGCCTTCTTCTTCACGGTCTTCTTGGTGCTTATGCCTTTCATTTGAAGAATATTGTAAGAAACAGTTACAGTATTCTTCAGTCTTTGAGTTAGCCAAGTTATACAGAATTATTTATTTTACATTTTTCCCCATGAATCAGCCTTTCTAGACCTGTAATCATTTTTTCTTACTTGTTTTTGGTATTCCTCTGGTTTTGTTGGCATCTTCTTGGTATTGTGGTGCCCAGCATAATACAGCGTTACTTTGCTGTCTGAGCCTGTAGAGTATTCTGAAGTATCTATTACAGTCTCCAACCTGTTATATAAAACAAGAATGATAAATCAGGTTGAATTTGCTGCAGTCCAAGGTGTATATACAATCTAGTACCCATCCACATTGCATTTAGATTTGGTCAGAATTCATGCAACAATTTAAAACCTTTTTAAAAGTATTTTGTATGCTTGCAGCATATTTTGGTTAAAACCATTCTGAAGCACTTTATAGCCAACATTCATTATATAGGAACTCCTTCATTTTCCTCTAAGGCAAAGCTCAGTGCTGGTCTCACCTATGTCTAGAGACAGGATAGGAAACCTTACAATGGCAGTATTTTCTTTGCTGTTTTCCCTGTAAGACATGACATAAGTGTATGTTTCTTCCTCCTGCTCCTGCTATCAGAATTGCCCTTCTCACAAAGTCCTAAGTATATTGTCCTCTTTCACCTTACTTCTAAACAAAGGAAGAAATATCATATTGCTACCCTTCTTTCAGCCTGACCTTGGTACTGGGGAAGATTATGGAGCGGTTCATCTTGAGTGTGCTCAACAGGCATGTGCAGGTCAACCAGGGGANTGGTGGAGGGTCTGGAGAATACATCTTACAAGGAGCGGCTGAGGGAACTCGGATTGTTTAGCCTGGAGAAAGGAGGCTGATGGGAGACCTTATCACTCTCTACAACTTCCTGAAAGGAGGTTGTAGTGAGGAGGGTGTTGGTCTTTTTGCCCAAGTAACTAGCGATAGGACGAGAGGAAATGGCCTCAAGTTGCATCAGGGGAGGTTTAGATTGGATATTAGGAAAAATGTCTTTACTGAAAGAGTGGTGAGGCATTGGAACAGGCTGCCCAGCGAGGTGGTGGAGCCACCATCCCTGGAGGTGGTTAAAAAACGTGTAGATGTGGCACTTTGGGACATGGTTTAGTAGGCATGGAGGTGTTGAGTTGACAGTTGGCCTAGATGATCTCAGAGGTCTTTTCCAACCTTAATGATTCTAGGATTCTATGATTCTTAGCTGAAATGGTATGCCTTAGGTGCTCCTTATAACCATAAACCATACAATACTGTGATTCAGGATTCCAGAAACCCTGTACTGGAATTATTTTGGCATAGTAGGAGTAAACATGAATTTTAATTAATATAACACAAGTGGGAATTGTTAAGAAGATGAAATGTCAATACCCATGTTAGAAGTTGTCCAGAATTTTAGGACAAAGCTCTCCTGGCAAAAAGTACCACTAAACATTTCATGTTGGTGAGTACAACTTGTAGTTTTTCAAAAGAGACATTTATGTAGTACCTATTAAATTTAGTCTGCCAAGGATATTGTGATGTTGAGAGTTTTTATGTGTTGGGAAGGAAAACAGGCAAATTCGTGGAAGAGAGATCCATTGAAGGTTACTGAACTCATAGAGGCCACATTGAGCTTGTGCAGTTCCAGAGCTAAAGTGGTTGAGATTTGGGATAAGATTAGGGGCAAGTGTCATAATGTGATTGCCTCGTGCTTATGCTCCTCCAAAGGCTTTTGTCTATGTCCACTGTTAGGGACAGAATACTGGGTTAGAGGACTAGAGGAAACTTATTTTGATCCAGTATGGTGGTTCTTAACTTATTTTCCTCAGTGTAGTTTATAATACCACACATGTGTGAAAAGTGGAAGGATCAGGTAGACAGAATGTATATGAAAAATAAATCAGTTAGAAGACTTGCAGTACCCATAAAAAAAAAAACAAACAACTTTCTCTTTGCTAATATAAAACAGGAAACTTCAGTCCATGTTTACTGTGACTCTTTGCTCATATGCTGCTCTTGAGTTCACATATGCCCTCTTTAGACTGCATACGAACATATTTGTTCAGGTGTATACATAGTCTACACTACTACCCTGTGCCTGAAAAATGTCAGTTGTTTTGTATATACTAATTACCATTTCATTCTGCCAAATGGAGTATATCAGACAGAGATTCAGGCTTTTTAGGTTCCATTGCTTCTTCACAGGCCGTGCAATAGACTATTCTTTGGTTTGCCTGAGAGAAGTCTGTATTCCTAGGATCAAAGCTTAGTGATTCCATTTTTACATACAACTCCTCTGGTAATTGGCTCAAAAGCTGTAAATAGCAAATGACTACAAGAGATACCCCAGAGGCTAGAAGTAGGTCACTAATAGTCCATGCTACCACTGGGCTTTGGGGACTCTGCAGTTTGTATTGCAAATGGTGTGGAAATGAAAGTGAAATGTCTTGAACAGTATCACCCAAAGGAGATAATACGAATGAAAAACAGTGATAGGTGTTTCTGTGTAAACCCCTGGTGAGAGTTAGGCTCAGATTACCAAATGAGAAAAAAAATAGTGCTGAAAGAGTAGGTCTGCGTATCATAACACCTCCTAGCAACTCTCAAATGGATACTTACAGCAGGAAAAAAAGCTGTTAGTCCCAGTGGGAAACCCTGACCTCAAGGTTAAGAGAATGGAAACAGTTGGTTTTCTTTACAACAGACACTTGTGAGTATCAGACATTTGTCATAATTGACACTCTGGTGTTGTTCACACTGGGATGGATAAGCCCACGTAATTATTACCACAGGGGTTCTATTCCAAAAAAACTAGCACAGCAGAAAGGTGGCTTCATTACTTATTCCCATTTATACTAGGCTGCTGGTAGGGGAGCAATCAAAGAATTTAGATCAGGGTAAACAGCTTTTGAGGAAATTTGACTTCAGTTTTAGCAGTTGGAATCCTGTGCTAACCCAAATTTTGATGGCTATTCTTTAATGAACCTGTCTGGTTTTGTTTTTTTCTTTCTTTATGCTCTTATAATTTGTTTCAGAGCTGTTAGCGCACAGTGAGATGGATTTAAAAGTCAGAGGTTTGCAAAGGAGTCATATCTTTCTGGGTAAACAGTGAGTGAGAAGAATTTTATGGTAGTGATGCTCAAATGGCAAGTTGGGGCTTTTCCTGCAAACCTCCCAAGTAGAACTTGCTGGCTAAGAAAGTCTGTAACTAGCAGAAGAAAAGGAGCAGGGTTGTGTCAGCTTTTTATTTATTGTCAATATTTCATTCAAAAATAATTCTTCCATTTACACAATTAGAAAATGAGAGATCTTCTCAGGTTTAGGTCATGATTTGAATCCAGCCAAGGAGAATATCTGTAGTACTGTTTCAGTCACCCTGATGAAATGAGTTGAACAGCCCCAGCCCAGTTGTTAATAAACAGATACACACAAAACAAACTTATTGGCACTAAAAGAATATCTCCATGTAGTTCATGGCCTGAATCAGACCCAAACACTGAATTCTCCTGTACTTTCTCTTATCTCTTTAGGTCGCCTAAAGGGAGGACTGCAGGAAGGCAATCTCTACTCTTGTGGCCCACGCTAAACTTCTTAAGAGAATGGATGGACATCCAGGTGTTAGCTTGTCCGGCGGCGTTCACTGCTGCTGTATCTGGGATTCCCTCAGGTAAATGTCAAGTTGAAAATTTGAGTTTATCTTTTGTAATGTCCTTATCCTCTGTCTTCTGGAGATAATTTTATTAAAGAAAGACTCACTGGCATATTCCCAACGGAAGAATATTTTCCCTGCCATTACCAGCGTACCACAACTATTTCTTACAATTCCCTTTTAGATATTGTGGTGGTACACCCCCCCCACCACCACCTTTCTCTCATTTGCAACAGATATTCCTTCTGATAATCATCTTATCATCTTGTTCATAATCTTATGTATGGGGATTTCTTTTTTTTTTCCTAGGCGACGTGAAAAAGTTTATTCCCACTATTTAAAACATTATTTGCAAAGGAAGAAATAGTTTTATTGGACTAATCCATTTTATAGAAACTTACATTGTGCTTTTTATATTCTGCACACCTGAATTGTTGTTCATTATGGGCATACTTTTTCTTCTTGGATGTTTGTATTGTTTCTCCTTTCTAAAAAGGTTCACAGTGGCAATCTCTTACATAAATCACCTTATTGCAGGGCCTTTTTGCACTCCTTTTAAAACTTTGTGAATATTCCTTGTGTGGGTAAAAGAAATGTTGTAATCTGGAAGTGGAGCATCAATGCAGCATGTGGTACAGATCTGAGTGATACGCAACGACACTTTTAGCTCACGCTATGGTATTTTGACACTTATGTGTAAGAGGCAGTAGCTCCCAGGCCCTCTGAGTTTTGATCTCAGTGGGACACAGAAGCTGCTGTCTCAAAGAAGAATGAGGTATTTCAGTAAATTGATCATTAATATCTTCTTTTGGATGAAGCAGAGACATGCAAGATACAAGTGATGTGCTGATTGGCAGCATTTTCCCTCTTTGAAATGTATCATCTCTGTTATTTTTCTGCACTTCTGTTGACATTTCTACCCTCTAACTGGGGAAAGAAAAAGCAAGTAGTAGGGCATACTAAAAACCCAGTTGACCTCTGAGGTAGCGTACCTCCATGTCTTCCACTACTACTGTCTGACTGTTTTGGGTTTTATTTTTCCAACAACACCATCTCCTGTTAAAGGCCAGACAACTGAAACACCAACAAATCAACTGTTTGCATGAGACCACGCAATATAGTGGCACAAGAAATTGCATGTTGCATCCTGTCCTGGGATAATATCTTCCAAAATGGGCCACCCTCTTCTTTTTTGTTGCTCTAGATCTTGACTTGGAGAAGTATAGCTTGTGATAGCACTTTCTCTTGGGTGGAGCAAAAGGATCACCCCTTTCACAGAGAGGATCTGTTAGTTATTTGACCTCTTCTTTGCTACCACGTTCACCCTGTGTATTGCATAGAATGTTGTCTCTTTTCAATCGGGCTTCTCTTACCCTTTCTAAATAGAGCTAGATTTTTTCTAATTATTAATATTATTCATACTCATGTATATTACAATAATGCTTAAAGCTGTAATCAGAAGAGGCAGGAGAAGAAGAGTGGCTCTTCCTTCTCCTAGGAGAGGGCAAGGTTGCTAATGCCCTGTGAGGGAATGACAGATGATTTCTCTCTTGGGTTACACATGCTCTAAATCCCCTTCACTGTTTCTCTCTAGCAATGAGGAGACAGATGCTACTGTAACAGCCCAGAACTTGTGTGAATCCCTTACAAGGACCCTTTATTACTTCTATGAGTAAAAACAAGTGAGTTGCTTAGCCTTGCGTCCTATTTTTAGAGAGGTTTACATTTCTGAAGGACATATCTGATTCCCTTACATGGCTTTGGCTAGTTTTCGGTTGTTGACTTTTTTTTTCCCTTTTCTTTTAGTGTGATAGGGGAGGATGAAGGTGGGAGAAAGCAAGCGTCTGTTTCTCTGAGCTGTTGTGTTGGAATTTGTTAACCTGACATTTTGTGTGCTGTGATGTGCCCAATTCCCTTTCTAGCTGTTTCTAGTAGCCATGGGGATACAGACAGCAGAAATCACACTTCTCACACACACTTTGTCTCCTGAAAAAAAAGCTGGTGAAAATGATAGACAAATGATTTTGGAAACAAATCTTTGATGTGTCCTCAGAGTAAATGCTATGAAGTATTTGGAGAGGAAGTTTGTTTTCATTTTACCAATTCACTGTAACCTGGTTTGCTTTTACATCCAGAGAGCTGCAGTCTCAACTCAGCTGTCTTTTTAAGACCTGAGCCATCTTCCACAGTTGTCATTGGGACTCTTTCTGGTGTTTTTAATGGAGACTTCACCGGGCCCCTCTTCTAGAGCTTTTTACAGAAATTGCAAAGAGATAGGGATCAATTAGTACCACTGAATAATTACTTTGTAGAGAGAAGGCCAATCTGTTATGAATTTGACTGACACCATCAATCTATGTGGGTACTGATCTCTTGTTAGGTATCAGTGACTTCTGAAAACTACTGATGGTTTAGATTGCAATTACTGGCCCACAGGTTAAAAAATCTCTATCTTATGCCATTTCCTCTTATTTTTTCTAAGTGTTTTGTTTTTTTTTTTTTTTTTTTTTAAGAAAGAGTACATACCAGATTGTGCCTTTTTATGTTTTGTTTTGTATGGGTTTTTTTTTGTGTGTGTATAAGGATACATAATTGTCCCTCTTCTGACATAGAAGTACCATAGAAGTTCACAGTTGTGGAACAATAAGGGATTATCATATATTGTCATCAAAACTAACCAACTGTTGATGTTGACATGCAGATTATTTAAGACACTGTGTATTTTACTACTCACTAAGAGCAGGC
>VZTL01011000.1:1336-51901 GCA_013400535.1 Scopus umbretta
AATGAAAATTTTTGTGGCTGCTGAGCTTTCTGCATGTAATTGGCCATTTTAGTGGCAACCCAGTCACTTTCCCCTGAAAAGCCATTCCCACTGTAGCTGTTGCCTTGGTGACCTCCATGTAGGAGGGGTAAAAGAGGGATCTAGATCAGCTGTGTGTAGGAAGCAAACCTAACTGAATCTGTCATTGTAAAAGAGGAATGCTGTGTGACCTTTAAGTGGGCAGTGCACTTTTAGCTGTGTTTCTTACTCCCTGTCCTTGTCCTTGAAAAGGTGCTGGTAAACAAGTAAAAATACTGGTAAACAATCAGTTCCTGACAGGCCAGATCAACTTAAGTCGTAGCCATTCAAGGACTGAACAGAGCTTGGTATCTTCAAGAAAGAGAAACAGCTTCTTTGCTTCTGTCTTTGTAGCATGCCATGAGGGCACAAGAAGTTTTTCTTTCCTTCTCAAAATGTTTTGTATGTGAACTATCAAATGTAAGTTCCACTCCAGCGAGAATTCAAAATAATGGTAACACAAGATTGAACTCAGATTAGCTTATAAAGAGACGTCTCAGCTTAGTTAAACTGCATTAACTTGCATTTTGTTGTGGTTCACAAGCATGCATGTTGTCTTAAGTATTGTAATATGGTCATGTGTCCAAATGTAGCAGTCAAAATATTTTTAAAGGCAACATGTGTTGATCATGACTAAGGGAAAATTGCTTTAAAGGTTAGTTGATACACCTTCACAAACCTTCAATTAGAAAAGCGCGTGAACTTTCATACATTCTTAGTTATCTTGGTATAATCAAGAAGGCAAAGTTCCTTTTAAGAAACATTCTTACACAGTATCTCTATACCAAACATTGCAGCCTTATGCTAGTGATGGTGCTGAGAAACAGAAAAGTTAACTGGAAGCTGTTTGTTTAAAAGAAAAAAGAAAATTTAGTCTATCCTTATGGTCTAGGCTGAGAAAAGCCAAAAAGTATATAAAAGCAAGTATGATTTACTAATTTCAAGAACTAAACAAAAAGAAGCGCTCTGATTGTCTTATGTTGCTTTTTTCTTTTGTACCAGTGAGCCAAGAGATCATCTAGCACTGGCCACATCTTGCTTTGTTCCCCACGATCACACTGTGCTCATCTGAAGCACTCTCACGTGATAGTGATGTCCTTATGTATCAAACCAACTGACATCATAGGGGCTGCAGCTTAATCTTTTTCTGCTATTTGCAGAATAAGCACAAAGACAACTTCTGTCAAATGGAGTTTCAAGAACCTGCTTTTTCCTGGGTTCTAACAATGTCTGCCTTAAAGCATAGACAAAAATACTCTTTGCATCACTCCATATTGAGGGAATACAGAACAATGCCCAGGACAGAGAAAATCTGTCTCTTGGGCCAAAGGAGAGGATGTCAGGTCTTTGTGCTGTCACAGCTCAGGAGGATAAAACAAAGCCTCCTGGCAGGGTATGTAATTAATCTGGACTCCTGCGCACTACTGTGCTGCAGCTAATTATAGCTGTAGTTTAGGACACTCAGCTCATGGCCTGTCCACCTCAGTCTTCCACCTGAACTTCTGTTTGAACCTAGTATGTGTTTTTAATAGTGCTCAGAGCTCGTTGTCAGTGTGCTGCTTTTCTTTCTCAAGGGGTGTGATGCATGAGTATTAGCAGATGTCAGTCCATGAGCAATGCCAGATCTACAAGCAGTCCAACTCTGGATTTAATTTTGTTGTTACTTACAAAGCTGAGATTTCAGGAGGGGAGGCATGTCCCGTTAGTCCCTTACTAAGCTAAAAAATGGCATGTCCCTAGGGCTACCTTAGATATATATGGACGTGATAAAGAAAGACCATTTCTCCTACCTAGTGGGTGAGGCTTAGAGCCTCTTGGAGCAGCCTTAGGACAAGGTATGAGCTGCATGGCTTGCTAACTTCCAGGAGGCTGTCACATAAAGAACAGCGTGTGAAAGGAAGCAAGCCCTTACATCACAGTTGTTACTGCAGCTTGGATTTTGTCCTCTCAGAGATGTGCACAGCTCACAGCTTGTTCACTGACGCTTCTGCTGGAAAACAGGAGGGAAGCAAAAGGTAATAGTCGTCACCCCGTTACTGATAAAGATGAAAAGACTAACGTATTTAAGATATTACTGGTGCAGCCCAAGAATTCTTGTCTTTGTTAGCTAACCTGCATGTCCCTTTTTTCCAGAATTGGCCCCTTCTGTTCCTGTTCCCCAGACAAAAAATGTACTCAAAAGCTAGCCTTGAACATAACGTACTGGTACATAGGAGCCCCTCTAGATGTGACTCAGCAACTCATCTCTTGTGTTTGAGTGGTAGGCATGAGAGCGTAGGGACAGGACATGTGTCAAGTTGCTGACTTGCTGAGAGGCTGGATGTGGTTGCCTCTGTGTTTTTCCAGCCGCATGTTAGCTGTAGCCAGAAGAGTTTGTGCAGCAAGACAATGTGTCCTACTTCACTTCTCATTTGTGAGACCTACCTGTCTGCAAGAGATTTGCTGTGAGATGCTCCCTGCGGGGAAATTGGGAGCAGGTATTTTTTTCACTTCAGTTTTTCTTGAGAAAGTGTCTAAAAAAGAGACCAAAAGCAAGCAGTGCATGGCTGGTTTTCTCTGTTTTAATATACAAAATAAGCATTTTTCCAACATTTTTTTTAAATGAGAAAAATCATTCCCAGACCTTGCTCCTTTAGAAGATGCTTCTAAATCATTAAGTCCTAAATTCCTCAAAAAGGAAAAACAAGTTCTCCTCCATTAGCCGTAGCAGCTGTTTCACTAACTTCCCCTTAAGCAGACCAGGTAGAACATTTTCCTTTCATCCTACTGTATATTTTCTGTCCAACCTTCATGAATAACAGAGTCTTAATAAGACTTAGAAAGTACGTGCAATGCTGTGGAGTCAGGTGCAGCAGTAACAGGCAGGAGATCACAGCTGGGTCCCAGCCAGACTGAAACAGGGTGCAGCTTAACACTAACTGATTTTCCATGTCGATGAATGAGTGATAACCAATGCCTTGTTTTCCTTGCAGCAGACAGAAAGAAAGAAGCCTTGATGAGCTCCTGAGAATTGTATTCAATGCTCCTCAGCCAGCATGGAAATTCCAAGAAGATACTAAAGGAAGGATACCTTGTCCTGTTCCCCAAGTTAACATGCCTTTTAAGAATTAGGAAAATGTGCAGTCTAGTTCCCTGCTGTATGTGTAGATCTGGAAGGCATGGAGATTTCAAACTACTGGTAGAAAGTTCACAACCTTGGTGATGTCTCTCAATAACAGTATGTCCTAAACATATTCTGAAGTTGTGTTGCTGATCCTGGTTTTTGTGGGGAAGATTCACGTTTCCTTGTGACCAAAGCTGGGTGTTCCATGTGGGCAAAGTCATTTCTTCTGAGGATTGGTGACTCTCCGGAGACCTTTCAATCGACTAAGCAATTCCGTAATGAAGTCCTACAATGAGAATTGGTTGAAGGAGGATGTTATGTTAATTCCAGTGCTCGACAGCCCAAAGAGTACTATGGAGCTTGCATTATTCCCACATTCGCCTTTGTGTTGAGCAGAAGCCAGAATTTTGACATGTATTGGGCAAACCTATCTTCTAGCTTAGGAAAGGAGATCTTTTGACGCATGAGAAATTCGCAAAAGACCCTCTACTTCCCTTCCCCTGTTTCCTACTGGAGCAGCTATGTTTACCTTCTCCCCAGGAGCCAGCCTGCCCCTCTTCATCCCAGATACCTGATTCTTCCACCTTGAGATGACCTCAGGATGCTGTTGTCCTCTGTCAGGTTCCACTGCTTCCTGTTGCCACCATAACCTCCTGCCCACTTCTACTGCCCTCCCAATCTAGGGCAAAGCAAGCTGTCCCTCTTGTTGAACCTGTAAAACTCTATGTTGTGGATTGCAACCCATCTCGGAGCTGTGCCAATTCTACAAGGAAGTGGCTGGCAGAGAAGAGGTGGAGCAAAACACACATAGGACTAATGATAATCTGGAACAGGGTTTGAGGACAGGCAGAGCAGATAGATGAGCAGTTAATGGAGATAAACCCCAACTACTTTGCTGACACAGCCAAGGACTATGAACTAAACTGGACCATCTGGTTATTCCAAACAGAAGTCAATGTGAGTAGTGCAAACTTTACGCTCTACATGACAAGTAACATCATTGTAAAGGAGTGTGTAGCTTTTCTTCACCCAAAGAGGTAGCTACATGTCCTTGCAATTAGGCAAGGTCACTAGAAGCATTGCAGCTTGTTACCATTTGTGCTGTGTGGAAGCCCAGCTTCCTCACTTGGGTGATGAGAGTTTGCCTGCCACAGCATGCTCTGGAAGTAAATGCATAGGATCATACATAACTTTTCAGTCAGTCCTTTCAGAGGAAACCAGTTTGTTTCCTCTGTCTGCTTGCTGCAGATAGGCTGCAGTGATCTTTCAAAGGGTCTGGATTCAAGATCACCAGAATGAAAGTGCGTATTTTTGCCAATGGGGCAGCAGTAGCTGTTTGGAGTTAGCAAGTACCATGCTGTCTGCAAGACACTTTCATGGCTTGTGAATCAGTAGAGCAAACGCTTTTCAGTTCTCTCTCTGGTAATGTGAGGTTCGTGGCTAAGGTCTGAAATTCAGACAATCTGAAAACTATTTCCGTATTGCCAGTCTTGTCTGCTGAACACCTACTAGGAGATTATCTGCGATGATTGCTAGAGCCAAGTTTGATTTAAATGAGTTGTGCATCTACCTCATTTTCTGTATGTTCATCACTGTACAGCTACATAGGCTTGACAAGATGTGGAGACTGATGAATGATGCCCAAGCACAATGTTCACATGCAGTGCATGTGACTGAAGCAGTGGTGGGGGACCCCACTTTGCACAGTATGCAGTGTAGTGAAGACAATTGCTGTGTGTTACATGCACTACACTGCAAAGTATTGGGTTCCATTGCTTTGAACATTGTGACAGCTTGTGGGATTTCTTTAACTCTCTAGGTCAAAACCAGTACTTGTAAAGTTCACATAGGGGAAAAAAAAACCCCACATGTAAAACTAACTTACATAGCCACTGCTCAACAATTATCTGCCCAATCCATTCTGAGGGCCACCCTACATTCTTGTCACTCATAACAGTAGAGTGGTTTAAGTGAAGAATGCATTTAGTCAACAGTGTGCAATATAGTTTTGTGAGCTGTATCACTGCCTATGGCTTTTCTACACTGAGGACCAAATAGCAACTCAGTCTGCTCAGCTTAGGATGTCCAGAACATGGAACGAACTTTCTTTGGTTGTAAAGCATAACTCCTTGTTCGCTTCACTGCTCTGCCTTCAGCTCACCCATGCAGATTTACATGTATTTTTCTAACACAGCAGAATAAAGTAGCAAACACCTCCCATTGGGAATTAAATCTGCAGTGTCATGTTAGGCACAGTAACTATTTCACACTATTCAGCCAAGCAG
Organism: Scopus umbretta; assembly: GCA_013400535.1. NCBI lineage: Eukaryota > Metazoa > Chordata > Aves > Pelecaniformes > Scopidae > Scopus > Scopus umbretta. The sequence continues at coordinate 6,782 of VZTL01011000.1, forward strand.
CAACAAAGATACACTCTTACATTCACTCACCTCTGTTGGGCTGGAGCACTCGTGGAGGATTTCCTAAAAACCAAGGAGGAGTCCTTTTAGTATTTTACGAGTTGACCTATTCTCCCCTCCCTACAAAAGGGTGCATCATCTTACTACATTTAACAAAGACAGAGGGAAGCATCATGCAACACTGTATACACATATTCCGTAGCCCACACTCCAGTACTTCTCTTTATGAAGGAAGTCCCTAACTTAAAGTCACCAAGTCCCTCTATCTGACCTGTAGTTTTAATTTCTGTTCTTCATTAGGGACCTCCAGGAGATCTTCAAGATCAATTTGTGGTTCAGGAGCTGCTTCCTCCGTTTCCTCTTTTAGCTAAACAAAAAAAAAAAAAAAACCACAGTTAATAAGCCTTCAAACTTGTAAGAACTCTAGATGCCATCTTTAAAGAACTGAGCAGCTGAGAAGGAACTAGTTACAATAAAACTATGCTGCAAAGTTGAGGTCAAGATATAAATTGTCTCAAAATCAGGAGGTTCTTGTAAAAGAGGGCATGGATTCCAGCCGCTCTGTGGTATGTGCTACAGCCACACATCCTGATGTATACATTCTTAATCTTTTCTCACCTCAACACTTCGTACCACTGCTCAGGGATTGTCATCCATCATGGGAAGACTCATTCAAGAACATCCAACTGCAATGCAATCTAAGGCAGCCTGGGACAACCCTCGTCTATGAAGAGTGTGCATAAGCGTTCACCAAACAGAAATCCAGCAGACTGAATCTTAGAGAGGCACAGCTAATATGAGGAGATTTTAGGCTTTTAGGCTAAATACATTCACATAGTTGGTATTTATACTAAAGTTTTTTGCAGTAATGGAGAGAAAAACAATTGAAAGGCCTAAGAGCATTTTGCCAGCTTTCTCTAACAGACATGAAAGGGATATAATAGTCTCCTTTAATGTAAGAGAGACCCCCAAGCTTTGTTGATTGGAGTAATAATCTTGTAATGCATGGGGGTGTTAGCTGAAAACATTTTTAAACTTGATCACAGACATATTTTAGTTCCACGTGTCTCTACAAGACTGTAAGGAAAGCAGGCTGTGGTTTCCAGTGTATTTGCAAAATGAATCTTTGACAACCAAACACTAGTGATATTTTAACATAGTAATCAGCAGAATAAGGATACCAAGTAAACAGCACAGTACCTGATTGCCAGGTAGCATTTATGGATGTGTATGTAAAACATTAAATAATAAAGGCAATACTTACAGGAAAAACAAAGAAGCTTGTTCTGAGCAGTCTCCAATACCAAGCCAGAGAGGAAGCAGAAAACCTTTGTTCAGCTTTATTCATAGCTGACTTGACAATAAGTAACAAAACAGAGTTAAGTATATTGTACTGTGACCCACACAGCGTTTCTTCTTAAAAGTAATAGTTTTCATGTGACTGTTTAGAGAACAGGTGTTGATCCAGCCTGACTTTTTCTCTGGCTAAGAAGCTAAATAGGCCAGGAGGGTGAGACAGGGTAGGAACCCCCTATGGCTTTCTGGTCCTAGTATGGATGGTGTTCTGGCTTCCACGTGCAGGGAATCGTCTTGAAAATCAAAACTGTCTCCTGAGTCTTACTTTTGTTGCAGAAAGCCTCATGATAGTAAATAGCATACCATTCAGATTATCTGTATCAGGAGGCGATGTTTGAACTAACCCTGCTGTCATTTGAATCTGCAATGCTGTTTATTCCGACTCTTGTCACACGGGTTTCTGGAAGACACCAAGGAACGCGGCACTGCCAAGGGCAGGTAGAGCAAAGGAAGAAGCTAACAAAGAGACAATGGATCCAAGGAAGCCCAGACTAGCAGGGCTAACTAAATAGTCTTGCCACAATGCACAGAGGAGAGCAGGAGGACCTGCTGGACACCTGGGTGATTACAAGTCATTTACCTTGGTACATGTATTTATTTGAAAAGAACCTATGTAACCCCATGTTGTAACCTGTTAACAGTCTCTGGCCTAGCACAGCATCATGTTATGTAGTTCCTGATAGGAAATCTCTTAGGTTGGCCCAAATACACCAGGAAGTTGGGATACCTGTTGTGCTAGCAAAGGCAATCCACTGGCAATCTGTTCCTGTAAGGGCATGACTGGATTTCTCACTTGTGCCTACTGGGATTTCGTAGTAGGGAAAAAAATATCCCTTTGGGCAGCTACTCTGATGACAGTAAACAGCTCCTAATTCTCAGAAAACCAGAAGTGATAATGTAACCTGACTTGTTTTTCTGACACCTTTACAAGTGTACACCTGTAGACTCGGGCAAATAAGAGTAGCACACAGGGAGCCTCATCTTGGGTTATGGTACTGGTGGTATCAAGTGCTTCTTGGCTAGCTCGAAAAACAAAAACGCAAACCCCCAAACCTTCTCTTTAAATCTGCAATAATTCCCCAAATTTGTTTGGCAAGATGTTCTGTTACTCACAGCAGCAGCCATTCTCCTTGCTTGTCTCTGGCAAATCTAAGCAGTCAGGCTAAGCGCTCTCTGAACCGAGCTACCAACCCCAGGGACAGTCCCTTAAATGCCAGTGCAGGCATGGTTGGCAAGCAACACTCGCTGCCACTGTTCTTTTGAACAGTCTTCACTCACCAGGACCACCGCTCTCGCACTTCGCAGACATGCTGAATTTTGCCTGTCTGACTAGATCTAGCGATAACATCTGCTCCTATGTACACCACATAATGTTTCATAATGCATTATCAAGAGGCCTAAGATACAGCTGAGAATTTATTACTGTTGTTTTATAAACTATAGAAAACAACGAAATTCACAATTAAGTCTTGAAGAGATTATAAGCCTTTATCCATTCTAAATTTGACTACACAAGCTCTAAAATTGTTTGGGAAGTCTAAGAATGTTAATAAACAGAACAGGAGCAGTAATATACTCAGAGGAGCCTTGCATTTGTGACAGAAGGAAGGACCTTTTTCTCCATATTTGTTTTCTGCTGCGTGTTCTTTGCATAAATGAATACAAATTAACTATTGTTCTCTCCCAACATGGCATGAGAACCTGGTACATTCCCACAAATATCAAATAGGAAACAGTCACACAGAAAGTGATGATAATAATGAAGATAACAATAATAAACAAAACCAGCAACAACAATAACAAAGACAGCCACAGACATAATTCCTGAAGTTTGACTCTTCAGCCGTGGAGCTGACATCATTCTACGGCTCTCAGGCCCAGAAAATCAGCCTGGGCAGGCAAAAGCTTCTCTGTACCACCATGGCATATAGCAGAAAAATCGCCTTTCCTGGGCTGTTCTAACATGTCCACTTCCACTGCTGATTGCAATTTGAAGCTGCTGATGCTCAGAGTGGAAGACTTGAAGCAATCACCAGCTCTTTTTTCCTTGTATCTCAAAAATGTCCTTAACTCTGTGCTGGGGTGCAAACACAGAAAACAGGGCAGAAAGGGCTGGACAGTTCATTTAGCCCATTCCCATCTAGGACATGAATAAACTGTGAGTCAAGAAAGTTATGTTCTCTTACTCCATTAGCCATTGCCCTACAGCCCTTAGTCAAGTTATTTAAATGGGTTTAAGACCATGATGTACAATGTGGAAAATCCTTTCACCTTTTCCTGTACCACACTCCAAAGGAATTATCTCAAACATGGAAAAGCACTATCCCTTCTGAAAGCTCCTAGTATAAGTGCCATGTATCTAAGCGCAAAATATGAATAGAAGTGATACTACCAGGTTAAAATTTCAGTGTACATAGCCAGTGCTGAAACTTGACTTAAATGTCACACCACCCTGAAGAAAAAAATGTCACGTACCCTGCAACAGCTCAAGATTGGTACATTCAGGTGCTAGACCTAGGCACTCCTGGATCTTTCTTAGGCAGGAAGAATTTAGGAGGGACTGTTCCTGGTGCAACAGGAATCTTGGGCAAGGAAGACAGCGCTGGGGATTTGTGAAGATGAAGGCATAAGATCTCTACATTGGAGCGTAGGTTTGGGTTTTATTTAAAGAAATTTCCCCCTGCTGCCAGTAGCGTCTCCAGACTCTGCAGCTACTGATGCAGCATTATCCGGAGTGTGTCATTTAAGCAGCAGCTATAGCTACCCTGTTGTGACCAAAAGGAACAAGGATACACCGCTAGCTCTAACCCAGCTAGCTTAGATACTGCTTGCAGCAAAGCCACTCGCCACATGGAGCTCAGCAACAAGAAGCATCCCAGGTTTGTACATCTCTCTAGGTTCTGCTCCTCGTGCTGAGCAATAGCTACACGCACCCCGCCCCCAGCAGGTGCAAGACCAAGCAGTTTAAAGCTAGTTGGATTGTATCGGGGCAAGATTCTCTGCAGACACACCAGTCAGAGAGAGCATTGTAGCAGGTGGCAATAAGATACCTAATAACGACTGAAGATGAGAAGCTATTTCCAGTAAGGCAGAGCAAGCAAACTTCTGGGCCTCTAGTCCCATTCACCTGACAAGTGAGGGGCTGATTTGCCCCGGCTACTCACCCGGCATTGGTACAGCTCCTGCAGCTGGGCATTGATCCATTCCTCCAGGTCTAGCCAGCGCTGTAGGTCTTTGCGGTTGTATTTTATGGTTAACTTGCCCAGTTTCCTGTGTGATGATTCCTCCCCAGGCTTCTCTGGTGTCTGGAAAGTCACCCGGGGCAGTGCGCTGGAGTTGCTGGCCATGCTCACCGCTTCCTCCTCCTCCTCTGACAGCAGCAGGCTCCCTCACCCCTCTTCTCTGTCTCCTTTAACCAAGGCCTCTCTGCAACTGGTGGCTGACAGCACAAGCTATTCACAGACGCCGAAGGCGGGCAACATTGGTGATCCCAGGGAGAAAGGTGGGGGAGACTACCCGGCTGGGGCAGCAGCCAGGCTCTGCAGGCAGAGTTACAGCAGCGGATTCTTGGGTTTCACCATCAACTGTGCTGACAGGAGCAGGGAGGCAGGCAGAAGAGTTGTTGTAATAACATCTGTTGTTAAAAGAAGCCAAGTGAACCAGGGAATTGATGAACCAAGTTTGTTAATATTTAACGCAAGTCAGCTCCAAGAGGTGGGGAAGAAGGTTTTAAATGACTCTCTTCCTACAGGCATAACTTAGGTGCATGTGCAATTCCAGAGGGCTGATCCATACATAATGCATTGAATCTTGCTGTGTTCAAGCTCCACAAGTCTCTGTAAACTACTTTGCCTGTAGCTACAGGGTTTAGCTCCCATTGAAATGGTGCATTTGGCTAAAGCACTGGACCCAGCACAGATAAGGAGAAGTGGTCTGGAGTCAGGTGGCTACATCCACTATTTTACAAGAGTGGGAATACTAGGTCAGTGACACTGCAAGCCAAACTTGGACTCAGCAGTCCTGTTTTACATTGTTCTATAATCTGTAAATTAATTCCTGCTTTCTCAAAAATTTCTGTAGAAATCCCTGTGGCCTGAATTTGAGATCATTTGAGCAAGACACTTCTGAGATAAAACAAAATATCTGTGCACTTACTTAAAAAAAAAAAAAAAANNNTTACTTAAAAAAAAAAAAAAAAAAAAGTACAGTATTTGACATGGTAACACTGCAGGGGAAGGCCTCTCTAGGGATACAGCACTATCTCCTCACCAGAGAAAAGGATTCATGGTGAACAGGTTCACCTGCTGAAGCATCATAAACTGCTATCTTACTATATATTATCATTGCTTGGTTTGCAATCTCTTTCTTACTGGAAGACGGGTTAAAGTTCTGTAGCGTTATTGCCCTATGCCATTTTATAAGGCTACATGTGAGCAGTGCTGTTCAGAGGAACAGAAATCAGGCTGGCTGTGTTTACGGGGTACCAGGGCACTGGGATACCTGCGTTCCCTTGAGATGCTGTATCATACCTCTTTGTTCATCTATTCCCAGAGCCCTCTGGCAACCTGCCCAGGGAGCTGCCCTATCGAATGGACAAACCAGCTAAGACCCTCCATCACGAAGCACATCCAGCAACCCCAGTTTCATGATTTATGTGGAAAAAGCAAGTCTCTGCTGCTCCTGGAAGCCAAGGTATTTCCAGTTTGGCGACCAAGAGCTAGACAAACCAAAGGAAAAGTAATCAACACTTCTCCCACTGATAGCTGCTGCTGGGCAGCATGGGGCAGTCTGCAGAGGACTGGTCTCCTCTGGAAGGCGTACCCAGTCCCCCTGCCAAAGCCACATTCCTGTGCCCAGAGGGATGGTGGTACAGCCAGCCCGCAACTTCTTGTACACAGGGTGATAGAAAAGTGGGCTGGGCCATTCCGGCCCTTCCTTTTAATCCTGAATCTGAGCAAAAAATAAAAGCCTTTTCTGATGGAATTCCACCAAATGCTGATCCTGAAACTTGCTTCTGTATTAGTGAGGGATAAAGTATTAAAGTATACCTGAAACTGGTATCATCTCCTTTGCTTTTCAGACAGCCTAAAATTTCTATTCGGAAGACAGCTGTCAAATATTTAATTTAAGCAGCTTTACCCATTTTTCCTCACTGCTTGGCTGTATCCTCCCTCTAATCCTGCTCCTAAAACTGTCTTATTTAGACCAAAATTTCCCAGAAAAGTATGTGTTATGAGAGGCTGAGAGCATACTCAGTGAGTGCAGATTCTTCAGAGATTCTTAACTGTTAGAAACCTTGCAAAACCCGGTGAACAACCTAGAATGTGTTTACAACTATTGACTTTTCAAAGGTTAATATACTGGCCCAACACGGGCAGATTCTCACAAGGTAACGCTGGACCAAAGCACTCACAGTGCCTGCTGTTAAGTTCCTGTCTCCAAACAGAAGTGCTCTATTCTGGTGTTCAAGGACTGACATTTTTAACAGGGCAGAACGACCTATGTTTTCTTTGGTCCTGAGGAACTCCAAACAGACTGGCATTAAGACCAGAGAAAGAGGACCAGACTTACAAGAGAAGTTACCTGGCATCCCTGAGTCAGTCCAAAAATTTGCAGCAGCTGAAGGGCTGGCAGGGAAATTGCCCCCTTCCTCCATCCTCTGTGCTGGCTCTGGTGCTCTTCATTGAGCAGTTCAGTTCAACTCTACATGAAAGATGGGGTTTGGGCCTATTAATCTTCTGCCAGCATAGTTGAACTTATGAAGCACAGGATGTAGAGGTCACAGGATAGGTGTGAGGAAGAAGGAAAGGGGACTATAACCTGCCTTAATGGCTCTTCAAACAGCTTGAGCTGCTATTGACTTGTAACCTCACTTGAGCGTGAGCAATGTGCTGAGATACATCTGAAAAGGTCCACAGGCAGACTCACCCCACCATCCGTACTCTATCGACAAAGTAATAAGCTGGTGCCCTCATGTTGCTCTGTCACCCTACAACGGAATAAGACATTCAGAGGGGGATGTCAGAGGCCTTCTCAGGAAAGCTGTAAGCCAAAATGAGCCAGATTACAGGTTGCTCATCATACTGCTTTGGCTCATATGAGTTTAGTCATGAATTCTTTGTAATGAGAAGTTGGCAATATAGAAATAAATGTTTACAGATAAAGTAGGCCTCCTCCAGTAATAAACTATTTTAATCTATCATTAAAGCAGGAGCAAGAAGCAAAAAGACTGTGTGCAAGATCACTCAGTGAGGGTGTGGTAGAAGTTCCTGCAGGCACAGGATTGGGCGCCTCATACAGGGTAAGTCATATTGTCCCCTTTGAATGAGGCAGCATCTCCTGTGGGTGCATCAGCCATCTGCCAGTGCTGGTAAGTGCCAGCAGCCACCAAACAAGAAGCAGCTGCATGACTCTTTTCACAGTGCTGCACCCCATCCTGTCCTTTCCTTGCATCACAGCAGATTCAGGTGGCCAAAGGGACAGAAGGACATTCACCATTTTGTTTGGACATTGCACAGCAGAGGGATCTCAGAGATCTCAGGCATGGCTGGGACATGAGATCTTATTTTCAACCTAGTTATCTATCCTTATAGCCTTGGGCTTACAGCCTGGACCAAAATGTCAGGAGTAAACACACATACTTGGGCAACTAAGTCATCTAATGACACAACCTGTTTTTTCACAAGAGCTGCACACATGTAAGCTCCAATGGACCTCCTGCTGCAGTTGCTGGTGATCATGTCCTCTGCAAATCTGCTTATCATTTATATAGGTGAATAAACTGGGTTTAAACATGGCCGACACATTTGAGTGTTAGCCAAACACTGTGCCTGTTTCTATGTGTATGACCTGGGGTTCCTGCTCCTCCAGGCCTGCCCAGAGAGGGAGGTTTTGCCTCTCAAAGGAGGAGGGCATTTGATACTGTGGAGCTGGGCTTTTGTGACTGTCTATGGCCCCAGAGAGCGCCACCAAACCAAGCTGAGCATCTGTGTCGTAGTGCCAAGCAGCTGTGACGCTGATCCAGGCAGCAGAGCAACCAAGTGCATGAGGCAGATCTGGTTACGTGCATCTGTTCTTGAAGCTAATAACTTCCATCCCACACCTGTGACCTAAGCTGGTGCTTGTCTTTCTCTCCAAGCTGATGACTGTGGCATGTGCTCAATAATTCAGCAGGGCCCCCGCTCATCTTTCCAGAGAACCAGGTCAGCCCCTTTCCCTTGAGTCCCAGCCTAGAGAGGAACGTTTCCCTTCAAGACAGCCAGAAGCCACTCTCCACCCTTTTTAGAAAATAATCACTTTCCCTGTGGTTGCAAATGTGATAGTTAACACAAATTAAACCAGGGAAGGCAGCAGAGGTGACTGTGTCAATACTACATTGACGCCACAAAGAGATTCTGCACCCTCCTGTGAGCAGGAACAGGCACTGAAAAAAAGTTGTGGAGATCAGAAAATGTAGCCAGGGCTGGAGATTTAAAAAATCCAGAGCCCTGAGTGAGCAACCCCAGTACACCCAGCATCTTGACATCCATCATCCACTTCCCTCATCCTCCACTGTCTCCACAGGAGCACAGAAACCAAAAAGGCTGCACCGTTGCCCCAGAGCTCTAGCAAGAAGAGGGAGAGCACATCATCTCTTGCCTTCAACTCCCAGACACCCAAGGAAGCAGCCAGAGGTTTCCAGTTCACACAGTTCCCCTCTCTCACCTGAGCAGTACTGCTACATTCCCACCAGCACGCAGAGAGGAGCCTATATAATTCTTCAGTCAGGCAATTGGTAATCAGTCTTACTCCTCTCCCCCAACAATCTCACCTTTCATTCATAAGGCAATGAAAGGACAGCGAGAAGGAAGAATGCTGAGAGAGAGCAAAAAACATTTCCCAATTTAGTATTTGACTGATCAACCCAAAATTGCACTATTTGGCACTGTCTCAGAAAATAGACAGGTCTCAGCAATAAAGAGGTCAGACAAACTAGCCTGCCTGCCTGCCCTCCCTCCTGCCTCTGTTACTGGCAGTCAGGTGAAGCATAAAGGCTAATGACTCAGCAGTAGCTGAGAAGCGTAAAAGACAAATAGTTGTACTTACTTCTTTGGCACACCAGAAGAGCAGCAAACCCTGGACTCTCTCCTTATTTAGGTAATTAATTCTGCTTACCTGTGTCCATCCTCAGACATCCTGTAGGTAGTGGGATGAGTAAGCATCTCCACCGAGGAGGAAGCCCCCTAGCCCTTGGATACTCAGGTGGAGCTAACAACATGAATTAGATGCCAAATGGATTTTGGGGGGATATTTGAAAGCCTGTCCATGTTGTTTTGTTGCCCTTCGTCTTGTATCGCTTTGCTGTTTCCCTGCAGAAAGAGGCCTGTGGCACTGAAAGCATTACCAGCGTTTTCACGTGGCACAGAGGTTTCAGCAAGTCCTTGAATGGTAGAATTGGAGACAAGAGAAGCACTGGCTGAACAGATGAAGGGGATCTTCCTTGTTTTTCAGCCTGCTTTCAACATTTCAGGCTTTCAGAGCCTGGTTTGGTAGTTCTTGCACCGAGAAGTTTATTGTGACCCAGTCCCCTTGAAAGAGTGCAATTACACTTACAGGGACTGTACTGCTCACACCTGCAGGGAGATCGCCATCTGCAAACACAGGGGAGGGCGGCCTTTCACGGGAGGCACTGGCGGCTGGCCTGAAGGTGCTGAAAGTTAGAAGGTTCCCAGGGATGGATGCAGTCACTGTAGAAAGTGATGGAGAAGGAGAGGCTGCGGGGAACCCCACGGCCGATCCTGTTCCGCTCACAGGTGCTGCAAAGAACAGCTCAGGTTGCCTATGGGAACTTCCATGGGAAAGGTTAAATTTATTCTAGTTCCTGCAAATTGAAGGTTCTTTGCTTCACATTTCCATACCTATCTCCCTGTAAAAGCCTAGCATAGACAAGACAAAAATGCAGATACTTTCTCGGTGTAACTAGTCTCAACACTATTTTCCCTTCTTCCTTTCCCAGTGCTCCTGCCCTTAAGGGTTTACCTTGACTAGCAACATTAAAGTAAAAGCCAGTGCCATGCAGGACTGTAGACAAGAACTTCCCCAAAGAAACCATATACCCTCATTGTAACTCCCTTCCCCAAAGCTACCCTCGATGCGATGGGAAAGGCTCTTGGGAGGACTCAGCCACCTGTCATCCTTTCCCTTGCTTCATTCCACAGGGCTGGTGGTTAGTCACAGCCCAATGAGGTCCCTCCCTGTCTCCTTCCTTTGCCACATCTTTGTGCCGTCACTTGCATCCGGGTCTCACCCCTAAACCACACCAGGAGGTTTAACCTGAGGCAAATACAACAAAACGAGCAAGTAAGCAAACCTGTCTCCCAAGTGTTAATTACACATGGAGCAGTTCCCAGGTAAAGCGCAGCAGAATGGATTCATCTGCAGCAGCTGGTGGGACAAGCTGCTGTCAGGAAGTCATTGCAGATGGTGATGCATGGAGCTGGGCTGTACAGCAGTGCAAAGGGGACCTGGACCAAGTCTTCCTTATTTTTCTGCCTGTTGGGGTCACTTCATTCTGGAAGGTGGGCACCTACCTGCCAATGGGTGCTGGGATTTCCATAGCAATCGCAGGAAGGCAGGTGACACGGGCTCCTGCACTGAGTTTGTTACAAGCCATGCATGTCTAAAAGCTCTTATAATCTTAGTAAAATATTAAACTACGGTTAACGAGTTATTAACAATGACTCAGTTTCAGGACCCTTAAAAACATTCCCACGTCATAAAAATCACACACCCTACTTTCTCTTCGTACTAATATGAATAACACATGGTTCAGCTGAAGTCATGGGAAATTATTCATTTGGCAGAAGATGAGGGCTGCGATGGGATTTCTAGGTTAGGAGGGCAACGTGTGAGTTACTGAGTTGGAAGGAAAGCTACTGCAACAGAGAGAGGTTCCTAGTAGAAGTCCTTGCTCTTGGGACTAATCTCAATTAAAAATTTAATTATTGAACCTCTCCAGAAGAAACTGGGCATATTTAGAAACTCTGTTACTGGCACAGAGGGGGGATACATCCCTCCTACAGTGGAGGATGAAAAATGTGATCATTGAAGGTCAAATATACAAGCCAGACCCATCTGCTAAGCAGAAAAAAATGGGTCAAATTTAAGAATATAGAGAATATAAAAAGTAAGATCATATACTTAGGAAATTACCACAAAAAAAATTAGCTGGGGGCTGAGCAGCTGAAAATGGCAGAGACAACAAGACCAAAATCCATAAAACATGTACTGTACATCAGATGGCTCTGCAGTGAGCCTATGAATGATACTAATATGATCCCAAGATATATTCAGCAACGTATTTCCAGAAGGGAGACAGAAGATTAAATACTTGGTAATGGTGATCCATTCTTTAGACTGTGGCATAGAATTCTGCAACATATATTTAATAATAAAAACCCTGAAACTGGAAAATGTGCAGAAAAAAGGCCATTAGAAGAACAGACGGGAAATGGAGACTCTACAGAAGAGAAGTGATTGAAAGATGATGGCTTGCCTGCACTATCAAACTGAAGACTGAGTTAAGATATGATATCACTAAAATAAATACAGCTGAAGAAGACCAAAGGAGAAGAGATTTTTAAATGAAAGGACAATATTGCACAAGAAAACTGAATATGAAGTACATTTAGGGTGAGCATCAGAAAACCCTGCAGCAGGACATTAGCATAGCCTTCTGCTGAGAGCAAAAGCTATTAAACCCCCCTACTCTAAAGGCTAGGCTTCATCAGCTTATGGACTCATCCCTTCATAAACATTTAAAGAAAAAACCCCAAAACAAACAAAGAAAAAAGGGCTAAAGATGCCAATCAAGGAGTCCCCCCAGTTCTGCATTTGTAGGAGTTATGTTATCTGGCACAAGCGGAAGAGACGTCATGTCCTTCAGGTTTGCAGGAAACCCTTGACAGAGATTTTATGACACAACACTACTGCTGAGGTAAACTGGATTATTGCCAGTTAGACAAAAATACCAAACTGGACTGTTTAGGGGCAGTTCTGCCAGTGTGGATACCCATGGTCGCTGGTTTGCAAAGGGGATAGTGCCAACTGCTTCCTGAGCAGCATGCTCCTGTGTCAGGGAACTGCACCGAGTCTCACCTGGCTCCAGACCCAAGGCTTTAAATATTTAACCAGGAAAAAGTCTCCACCAGCTTATATACAAGAGAAAGCCCCCAGCAGAGTGCCTCAGGCAGCGCAGAATAAAAGGAGGAGACAACCTTGTTGTTGTTTTTATTTCTCCTGCATGTATTTAGAAAATGTTCAGGACAGCGAAGTCAGCTCCTCCTTTCACCGCTTGCACCATCTGCAGGTGGGTCCTAAAGACCTGGTATAGAGATGGGGTCTGACTGTGGAGTGGGAGACACCCATGCTTCTTCTGACAAAGATTCATATAGCCAATAAGGAAAACAAACATCTCTCTGCCCTGCAGTCATGCATGTTTCCTACTGCCCTACCATCTATTTTCATGGTTTAGGCTTTACCTGTATTTTTTAAAATACCCTACCATAGCCAGATCAAAGCAATTCCCTTTTCCAGAGAGAAGTCAGTACTATACACAAATATCAGTATCAGGCCATAGAAAGTCATGAGAGGGATTGAAAAATAATATTCCCACAACATTACGTTCCCATAGTGTTTATCTGTGACAGCCAGGAGGGGGAAACATGTCTCTAAGGACTCTCAGTAAATCCTGTGAGGATACATGAGGCTGGATCAGAGGTACAGAAAGGAGCAGCAAGCATTGAAACGCTGGACACCAGAATAGTCCCCAAAACTGCAAAGCCAGCTGCTCTTCAATACATAGCTGCTGCTCACCATCTCTTTTTGAGGATATGCCACTCAATACCATCTCACGTTTGCTGCTGTTGTTTTAAGTGATGCAATATTTCATTACAAATAATGTCCCGGCAAATTACAAACACTCCCTGCTTTCTTAAGGACTACAACAGAGCAGTTTACCCAGGGGCTTTAGGACTGTTTACAGACAGAGGGGATAGACGACACTGGCGTATCTGTTGAACAGAGGAATTTGGTCATGGATCTGCAAGTAGAAGCAGGAAAGGAGAAAATACATGGGAATTATGGCAGGCAGCCTTTTTGTTCTCGTGGCCCCAAACAGCACTGTCATGTGAGGGGCAAGGGCACTATAAATGGACCGTGACTGATCTATATGAGATTGAGGAGAGTAGTGAAATGCTGCTTATCAGCGGGGGGCGATTACTCGAAGTTTTCGCTCCCGCCGTGTGGGCAGCCTGTGGGCATGCTACCAAGTGCTTTCACTCAAAAGGAATATTGTGTCCTAAGAGCAGGGAATTAATTATTTCGAGATGCCTGCACGGAGCACGAAACCTCTCTCTGCAGCGACGGCAGCAAGCACTGTAGATATGGTTGCAAGGTTGACTCATTCCGGCTAGCGAGACCTGGGCTCATGGCGCCCTGCACCACGCGGCCGGCCACGCCGGAGCGTGAGGGCTACGGCCGGAGGACGCAGACTTGCACGCTCCCTGGGTTTTGGTTCTTTTCAAGCATCCTAAGCACAGGGATGCAGCGAGCACCCGGCTGGTGGGATGCTCATCTGGAGTGGGTGCCCTTACACCTGCGTGAGCGAGAGCGCCGCGCCAGGCTCCCGCAGGGAGGGAGACTTTGCTCCCTTCGCCAGAAGAGTGGCAGATGGTATCAGCCCAGCTCTCCTCCCCTTCCTCTTACGCAATTCAGCATGCAGGGGAGTGACTTGATTTTTTTTTTTTTTTCCCCCCCCCCCCCCCCCCCCCGTGAGGGAGTTGGTTTTCACTTCCTGCACTCTCTGCGCCTTTGTCTCCACTGGACGCAGCTGAAGGCACACCTGAGGGGTGAAAGCGCAGGGGGACACGGGGGACACCCCGCTCCCAGCGTCGGTTTCAGCAGAGACCACCCAGGTGGGGGGCTGAGAGCACACGCCTGGGGATGAGTTGCAGGGTGGGGGGGACACATTGACCGTCGTAGGGTGAGCGGGGACCCAGAGCGTGGCCTCGGCTGTGCTCCATGTCCCCACTCACCCTGGGGTGGCATGCACCTGGACACTGTCCCTCTTAGCTTCATCTGTCTTCTCCCTTCCTTTAGGAACGGAGTAAGGTCTCAAGGCGGCGAGGATCGGGGCATCAAGATGGCCAGAGGGGCTCCAGGTACATGGTTTGTGCTCTGGGTCTGCTTGGTGCTGGCGGTGGACTTCGGTGAAGGGCAGGAGGAAAAACCCTTCGGTGAAACGTGCCTGGAGGACTTTACAGCAGGGATGCCGGATTTGGTGCTGGATACAGATGCTTCCGTCCAGAATGGAGCCACCTTCTTGTCATCCCCCATGGTCCATCGGAGCAGGGACTGCATGAGAGCCTGCTGTAAGGACCCTGCTTGTAACCTGGCTCTCGTGGAACAGGTCCCGGGCACGGAGGAAGACAACATCCAGGGCTGCTTTCTCCTCAACTGCCTCTACGAGCAGACTTTTGTCTGTAGGTTTGCCAGGAAGATCGGCTTTCTTAACTTCTTGAGGAAGGACATGTACGATTCCTACCTGGCAATGCAGGATCATGGATCTAGTGGTAAGGTGCCCATAATGGATCTGTGCAAACCGGGGCTGGAAGAGCACTAATGGCCACTGGTGCCAGCTTCTCCAGCCGCCATTTGTGCGGCTGTGCTGCCAAATGGTCGGGATAAAGCGATAAAGGTGGGGATTCTATACATCCCTCTGCCACAAAGGTTTTCCCTACATTTGATAAACTCACTTAAGGTCTGTGCCTCAGTTTACCTATTAGTAAATGGAGAGGGAATCGTTCTTTAACCTATTTGAAGTGGGTGGAGTGAGTGTTTACCAAATGCAGGCTGGTTTTGATACTTGACAATGTAGGGAAAAAGGTATTGGTTTTTTTCTCCCTCCTCCCAGGCCTTTGAGATTGGAAAGTGAAATCCTCTAAAAATCTACACATCACCACGTTTTAAAGGGCTGCATTAATCTCTTAATTGCTCAGGGGCTGAGGCAGGACGCAATCCATTTACTTACCTTTCATTTTGCCACAGCCTGAACCTTGTGAGCAGCAGCCTGGATGTTGAGGTGTCTCAGTATCACTCTGCTTGTTGGGGCTGGTCCTTGCTGCTGGGGGAGGGAGAGGGAGCAGCTGGGGAAGGCTGATTAGAAAACTTTCCCTTTGGAGGTGGGTTTTTCTTCCCCAGTCCCTGGTTCCCTGCTCTGAAAGATTGCACCTGGACCAAGAAAACCGGGTGGAAAACAAACTAGTCTAGAGCTGGCTGCCTGCCACACGCTCTGCTGTCTCCAAAGAAACAATGTGTTCAGAAACACTGAAAACACAGCAATTCCTCCTTTTGCCTCCTGCTCCTGTGTTTTGGAGGAAGCCTAATGAGGCTGGGACATTTCCAGCCTGGCAGAGTCTTTGGCAACCATAACCGGTTTATTATATGTTGATGCCTGGACAGGGCTGTTAGGGGATATCTGTACGGGTAATCGTCCTCCCAGCCCACCTGTGGGAGGGAAGGAAAGGATCTGCGGAGACGACAAGGGGAGCGTGCAGGTGGGCACATGGGCTTGGGCTTAATGGTGTACGCTGAATAGGTCTTTGATCTTCTGCTGGGATGTGCCAGCCTGTGAGCCTTGTAGGCGCTGGAGGTGTGAAATGGCACCAGACCCCACACTGACCACTTTGTCCATCCTAAGTAGCAGTGTGGGGGTTTCGGAGCAGGGCACGACTCCTCTGGAGTAGCCCTTCGGTGTTACTGGTTTGAGCAGCGAAGTGGCAGAAGTGGTCCTCCTGTCTTCTGTCCCTCCTTGTTGCTTCCTGCAGCATGTTAGGGCCTCCTGGTAAATCTCTGTCTCACTGTTGCGGTAGTTGTCCTGCATCTCCATTCCAGGCTCAAAATTCTTTCCATGGGAGCTGCAGTTAGCAAGGAACTGAGGCCCAGATCACTAGGACTGGAGGTGGCATGCTGGCAGCTGTCTGAACTCCTACATGCTTTGTTGTAGGAGGAAAAGGGAATGCATCATGTCCAGTGCATCCTGATTTCACAAGATTAGATTAAAATACAACGTACTGTTGAGCAATTCAGTCTCTTCACCTTTGCAGACCAGCACCCCATACAGGGAGACCGCAACCCCCTCCTCCCTGGGCTGGTCCCAGGGCCTGGCGTTGGATGTGTGCGGGTCTTTAGCAAGTGTCCCTGGGTCACTGAGCTCTCTGTGCCACCAGAAGTGCTGCGTTCGCCAATCCATGGCACCTAGCTGGAGCCTCCCAGCCACCAATAACGCAGGTCCTGCCTTGCAAACCATCCCTAATGCTGCTTTCACAGATGCTGGGATGGCTGCAGTGGAGCAGGAAGACCCAGGAGGGCTTATCAGTGAGAAGTGAAAAACACTCCAGAAATGCTGTTAGGGATACTCTGCCTGCTGAGGCGGGCATGCCCCTCCTTGCTCACATGGGGCTTGCGCCACGATACCGCTGCGGGTGTGGGAAGGGCTCGGTCCCTTCTACACCCCGTGTTTGCACTCTCGGAGGGTGCAGGGTGCCGGGCACATCTCCAGCTGTAGCGACAGGCTCTGGGAAGCTCGATACTTTGGGTTTGGATCAGGCTGCAACGTTTACGCTGTGCTTCAATGGGAAATGCTTTTCCCTCCTTTCCTGAAATTTTTAGGCATTGTCTTTGACTGATAGCAAATGCTTTCTGAATAACCTTGAATGACATCGGAGGGCTGGCAGGAAAAGAAACGAAGGACTGTTACTATTTGTTAATCCAGAGCTGAAAAGGAGTTATTTTACTGGAGAAATAGCAAATAATAACAAGGGCTAAATCAGATCATAGGAGCCGGGCCCTTCTCCCCACAGCACTTGATGAGACACTTAAGAACGCATATCTCGATTTTGGTTCTGATGCAAACAAAAAAAATCCAAAACAAAGCCCCAAGCCCCTCCCACTGTGGTGCTGGAATTGGGTCCATGCAGGAGGAATGGGCCTGTCTGGGCAGGAGGGCGAGTGCCTGGCCGCCACCAAAGGGAAGCGGGGTAGGGTGCAGAGGTGCAGGTGCAGGAGGCCAAACGAAGGAGCCTCTGGGCACTGAGCGTGTCCACCTGGCAGCATAAGGAAGCTCTACAGCATTTTTGCTTCCGGACCTTTTGAGAATGCCTGAAGAGGCCAGGTGGAACGAGCGTTAAGGAAGCTGTTTTCAGTATGTCAGGTTCTCCTCCCAAATGTTTATAGGCAAAAAATCTTGGCCCAGGTTTTGGACTGGAGACAAAACTGTCTAGTCTTCCTACTGTTGTGCTGTATCGCTGTTAAAATGTGAAGCTCTGTGGCTGCTTTGGAGCCCAGGTTATTGCCAGTCCCCTGAGACTGGCTCTAAAGGTCTGCAGGAAGCTTGTATGCTGCTTTATCATTCCTCCTTTTCCTTTATGTGCTGCTGTCAGGTGTCCTAGGAGCCTTTAGGGTATGCCCATGTGGCAATCTTCAGACGTCCTCTGCAATAATGAGAATTAAAAGCATGTTTTTTCTATGAATAGTGAAATACATATTTAATGATCCCAGTGGGTGACACTAAACAAAAAAGCCACACGTTGCAAGACCCACACCAACACTACAGGGAGCAGACCTGTTGAATTAAGAGGTTTATATATGTTCAGGAGGAGACTAGATAACACTCGAAAGAGAGAGCACAGCTGGGGGCTGCTGAAAGGGCAGATTTAATCTTGGAATGTTTCCAGAGCCTGATGGAAGTAGCTAAATGCTGGGAGAGTATTATGGGGTAAGCACTGTGTATGCTTGTCCTGTTCTCGCTCTTGCTTGAGTATCCACAGCAAGACTGTTGCCAGCTGAACACAGGATCAGAAACACCCTTGCTGTAATGCACTGCAGCCACTCTTACAGTGTTTATGACTTCAGAAAAACCTGTGGGCACAGGCCACAACGAGTACAGCTGAAACCTAGCTTCTGCACATCATCTATTTTCTGTATTCTGGAGAACAAGGGTTTCTGAGTCCTTTATGAGCTGGCGATGATAGCTTGGCTCTGCCTCTCACCTGTTCCAGCTAACGTACAGCCCAAAGTCTCTGACGTTACTGTTAAAAGGCACTGTCCTCTTAAATGATTCCCCAGCCTGAACTTTGGTGCGAGTTTTCTGCCTGGCTCATTCGGGAGGGGCAGGCTCACGGGGCACTTTATTGGTAATAGTGGAGCCCAGTGTTTAAGTAACTACCCCGAGCTTATTCTGGGCTAGGCAAACCAGTTCTGGGTGTGAAACTGGAAAATAACCTCCCTGAACCTTTGTCCGTTTCTTGAACTGAATCTTTTGTGGTGGTTGTGAAATGCTCGGTGATACTGTTGGATTCAGGGCTTGTGAGTGGGAGACGGGAAGCGCCGGGGAACCGCAGGGTTCAGGATGTGTCTGCTCCTGCCTCACTGTGGAGAGACACTTGCAGGTTAAACCTTAGGTAATGCATTCAAAAAGGACAGCACCCCAAGTTTGATGCTCATTCCTCTTCAAACGTTTGGTCCTGCACGGGTTTCCGTTCTGTGGGCACAGTGCAACTAACATGAGCGTTGCTGGGGTGCCAGTCAGGGCTGAGACAGGTCCGGTCACTGGTGTCCCCTTGGCTGATGCTGCTCAGCCCTGAGCCAGCTGCTCATCCTCCAGCGCCCAGCTCAGGCCAGGAGAGGGGGAACTGCAGGTCCAGTAGCCACACCACAGATTCAGAGCCTAATGTGTGCTGGCCCTCCCGGCTCCCTGCTCAGAGCAGGTGATGAGTGGCTTCCACACCGCTTGCCGTGAAGTTACTGTTTGTCACGCAGATTTCACTGAAGTGCCACGTGTTGTGGCTACCTCGTGTTGTGGAAGAGCTTCGGCACGTCTCTGGAGCTATTTAAGGAGGCTGGAGGAGCAAACCGATCTTTACTAAAATGGCACAAAGACCCGCAGGAGAGTCTTTCCCTCTGCCCGCTAAAGCAAGTTGGACTGGTTTCCCACACCCTGAGGAAGGATGGAAGGAGCCTGTCGGCAGCAGCAGATTGCATTATTCTGAAAATATAATCCATTCAGTCATGCTCTATTGTTTTAGAGAGGTTAAGCTGACCTGCTGTATCTTATAAACCACTGTAGGAACCTCTAGAAATTAAGGCTGAGAGCTGCTTCACTCTGCATGAGTTGTCAGAAAACTATATGGCTGTATTTGCTGCCCAGCCAGGATGAATCCCTAGAGCAAGAGCCTGTATTTCTTTCTCCAGGTGCTATGTTGCATTGCCTTGTTCCCTTTTCCCTCTTCCCCTCCTCAGGCAAATTAACACTGTGGCAGCAGCAGCATCCTTCATTACCTTTGCCTGTTACGATGGAGAGTTTTCTAGTGTCAATGGGAGAGATTTGAATGAACCCTGAAAGCTGTTCAGTTTCGCATGACTTCCCTGGTAGCAATGCGAGAGCAGAGCTTTAGCATTTGCAGAGAGAGCCGCGCTGCTGCCTGCCTCTGCCCACCTGCTTTTGCAGCAGGCAGGTTCAGCTGGCTTCTGACGCTTGAAATCTCCGAGGTTGCAGTGTCTCACGGACGCTGGAATTTGGGTGGCCTCATTTCTGCTCCTGTCTCTGCTACTGGCCTGCCCAGTGGCTTGGAGCAGTGGCTTTTGTCCCATTGAGGTTCCTCCCTTCGCAGTGCCTCGGTGTCCCCAGTGCAAGCTGCACTCCTCTCGTTTGCAAGCTGCTCCTGCAGCGGCAGACCACGGCAGGCTGTAAGAGCCACTCGGTGACCATGAGGAAGCTTTCCAGCTCTTTCTAGTGGCAGCCTCAAATCATTCTGAGGTATTTGCAAGCACTGCTTTATAGTCTCAAGTACTCGGGGTTTATCTGCATGAGTGCTGGAATGGAGGAAATCTGGTTTTCTGTGAATTTGTGTCTCGAGGGCAAGAGCTGATACCTGAGCTCCAAAAGAGAAATCCCCAAACTGGGAGCTTTGCGAGTGCTTTCTGCTGCGGGGTTTCACTGGTGCCTGCATGTTCGGATAGCGAGGTCCCTAGTGGGGTCTCTCCCCACCCCCGCCTAGATGCTTATTCTTGCAGCCCTTGTAGGAATTTAGTATTTTTTAGTTTCCTGTTGGCCCATCAACTTCGGTTCAAGTTTACTCATTGTTAGAGGTGAAGCCAGACAAACCACTGATTGCATAAGCCTGAAAACTAGACAAAACTTATAAGAAAGCAAAAAACAGGAACTGAGGCATGAACACACTGTGAGCCATATAAATTTGTTTTTAAGCATTTGGATTTACTCTGTCAAGTTTTTCTCTGGGATCATAAAGAAAAGATATTTCACCTTCCAATGTATTTTATAAACGGAAGTGGAAATTGTCACTTAATGATGTGACTCCAGGAGTATGCGTTCCACAGTGAAGAGCACAACACAGAACAACATCATAAAGCTTTACTCTCCCTGTTAATTACAGAGTTTTACAGCAGAAACTTTCCATAGTCAAAAGAGCATTACAGCAAAGGTAACTTTCAGTTTTCAAACAGGCTTTCTGAGCAAAACAAACGGAATAGAGAATCTCCCTTCTGTGAACAGTTTGTTGATACTCAGCCTGGCTCAGTCAGCACTCGGTTCTGAAGCTCAGGTGGAGAGCAGCCATGTTGCCCCTGAAGGCTTTACATAGTCAGCACAGCAGAAGTACTCCAAAGTCACTGAGCTTTCAGGCGTCCTAAGGAGAAAAGGGAGACACTTGAAAATGAAGTCCTCCTTTTCTAGTGGGAGTTTCTCCCTGGCAGTCACCACACATAAGCAAATACTCTGACTTTTTCTGTAGGTGGGGAGGGTCGGGGAATTTGGCTAATCAGAGATGGGACCTGGAGAGGTTGCTGACCCATTGATCAGAACCAACCTTTTACTTCACCGCACAATCCACAATCCAAAGTAACTAAATTGACCTGTGGAGAAATATGTGGCCTGCAATTTTTTTTTATTTTTAACATGTACATGCTTAAAAATGACAAGGAAAAAACGTGATTTGGGGTTGTTGTGAGTTCATGGCCGGCTTCTGTGGTGCTGAAGAACTGGTCTTTCCCTTGTGCAATTGCATCCACCTACTGGGCTCACCCTCGCAGGAGGGTGGCAGGGAGCAGGCTGCGCTTCTCCCTGGCAGGGTCATGATGTTTGCCTGAGAGGAATGGCAGGAATGTGCCCCCCTTCCAGGTCTTGTAGTGCTGTATGCAGGGTGGTTGTGGGGCTGTTTTCCCCTGTTCCATTTGGAAGGTGTTGCCAGCTGCGCTCATTGCTTTTGCCTATAAATGTTCTTGTGGCAAGACCACTTGAAAATAAAATGAAACTCCATTTATTTGTTCTCCTGGCCCTGCTCAAAACCAAGGGGTGCCAGGCTCTCTTCACCCTGTTTGGTGTCTCTCAGCAAGCAGTCTTTGTGCCTGATTGAGACAGGACACATCACTCTGGGATGCAGCCCTCAGGAAGGAGCAGCATGGAGGTATACCTCACCCAAAGCTGAAAGGATACCAGGGTGGGCATCTCTGCTTGTGAGGCAGGTGGTGTCTTTCTGGCCTCTTTCAGTCCAGCTGGGTATCCTCTGCCTGTTTTGGTGGTTGGATCAAGCTCAACAATATGAGCTTGATCTCATACTGTTCCCACCCAATTCTTACATGAAAAGATGGAATAAAAGATAAAACCAGTGACAGACTGCAGAGAGCACACAGACTGGCATGATAAATGTAACCAGAAGCCCTGCAGCTGCACAAGCTAGAAGTGGCTGCCCTCTTTCTTATACAGGAAAACTGTAGTCCCATCAGCCTGGTGATGAGGGAGGTAAGCCGCAGGGCTGCGGCCAGGGAGCAGGCTGCCAGGGGTAACCCGGGAGGGCTGGTATACACATACCCTCCCTGATTCTGCAGCCGAACAAGACTGAGCGCAATGCTCAAATGCATAAACAAGGAAAGGTTTGTTCCCCCTGGGACTTTGTGGTGGCAGCAGCATTTGTAAGACCAGGACAGAATGAATATATCTTCATTTGTTAAAAGATATGAGAAAACAGAATATTCTGGGTGGATTTGTGGTAACTGATCTGGAATACGTGTTGCAAAGCCCTCTATCCTACTGAATTTAGTGATGAAAGAACTAAAAAGTAGCTTGTTTTGAATGTCAGGTTTGTTTTTATATATGCCTTATATTAAAGGTCCCTTCAGCAGGCTCTAGCAAGAGTCAGCACCTGAATCCAGAAACACTCAGATAAGAAATTAGGAGCAAAGTCTACAACAGTGAAAATAATTAGCTGATGAAGTAGTTTTCTAAAGGGTTTGGGCACTAATCCTCTTCTTGAGTCACAGTTGATCTAACAGTGTAATTGTAGAGTGATTTATATCTAGCTTGTAAATGACGATCAATGCCTTTACAAAAGACTCAGGTTGAACTTGAACATTGAGTCTTGGACTTGGCACAGGCGCTACCAGGTGGATGGCCTGAGCTATGCAGGAAGCCTGCGATCAGAGACGTTCAGGCCGAAAGGACTTATGAGTCAGGCTCAATGGTGTGGTTGTATAGGCTGTTCTTGCTGGCATGGGCAGGGGTCAGTTTTCATCTCTTATAGTTACAGTCTGGAAAAGTATTTAATGGATTGTGGAGGCTGCTGGTAAGCTAATCCATGGAATGGCACAAAAATAATGATCTCATGAATTGCATTTGTGTGCTTTTTTTAAGGCATGCATGTCAGAGAGTCAGGTGGAAGATGGGGTGGAGAAGGGATATTTCCCATCCAAATCCTGCATTGCATAGCTGTGGTTAAGTATGCTAACATAGTGCTTAGAGATGGTGGTAGGAATGATGAAAGTCAGTTCCACATTCTTCAACACCCACATCAGGTCATCTCCCTAAGTGAAGGGTGGAGATAGGTCTGTGCTGTTTTGTGAGGATGTGGTCTGATGGTCAGAAGCACAATGACTGTAGCCACAGGGATACCCTCTTGTGGTGGTTCCTGTGGGCAGAACTGGCCAGGGCACTGCCAGCATGAGTTGTGGAGTTACTAAATTAGTGAGGGCAGTAATAACGGTATTGATTCCCTGTTGCTTGCTCAGGCTGCAAGAAGCACAGCTGTATAAAAGTGTTTTCCTTTCACTGGCTTTCATCTGTATTGATTTAGCCTGGAAGAATCCCCTTCCCTTGTCTTCCTGTAATGGAGACAAGGACTGGACCCTTCAGCCTCTTACCCAAGCCTTGTTTTGCATTTCTTCTGCAGGTGACCATCCTCCGATAGCTCGCACTGGCATGGACATGAGGGTACAGCCCGGGGAGCCAGTGATGCTGAGAGGCACCGAGAGCACAGATGACCGAGGGATAGTCAGCTATGAATGGAAACAGGTCCTCGGCAACCCCTCTGTGGAGATGAAGGTAGGGAGCTGCAGGAAGGAAGCAGCTTGCTCAGTGTCACCTGTGGTGTGCACTAGGTTGGGCTCTCATAGCCACTGACTTAGAGGTCACCTTGTCCTTCTCTCCTTGAGCCAGTCCACCCACCAGCCTGTTCCCAAAAGCTATGGAGAACTCCTCATGGATGCCCCCATCCTCTTGCACACTACTGGGACATGGCATTTCTTGGCCTCTGAGGCTCCCTGCACCAGGATGCCATCTTAAACATTCCTGAGCAACACCTGATTTGCCTGGGTGGGAGCACCCGAGAGGGCAGCAGCTTTGGTTCAAGAGCTGCCTCTGCACCCAAGCTCCTGTAATTCAGTGAGGAGCCTGCCCTTAGTTTTGCTCTGTTCTACTTTGCTTCTCCTCCTCCGGTTCTGAATAATCCAGTCTTGGGCTCTGCTTCTGTTCTCCTGGGGCTTTTCCTGGACTTTGCCTCTCTTTAGAGCATAGGTTCCTCCTCCTATTTTATCTGAGCTGAAGCAGAGGTCATGTCTCCTGACTGGCTCCAAGATCTCTGGTGTGTGAACACTGCCTATCTGAGAGATGTTAAATGTGAATTGTGGTTTTAGAAGACCAAACTATTACTGTTAAACTTCTGTAAAATGCTGTGGGAAGCCTTGGAGCTCGTATGGAGCTCTTGTGGCACCTTTTGGTAGAATTAACAAATGAGTGTATCCGGCCCACAGCTGATTTTGAAGACCAGCAATGCCTAGCTCTAGGGTGCTGAGGTGGCTCTGGATATCTGGAAGTGCACCTTTCCTTTTCCCTTCCCTCTAGCCCAACCAAAGCAATTTTGGGGGCAGGGGGAAAGAGTCCTCTAGTA
This sequence comes from Scopus umbretta, assembly GCA_013400535.1. NCBI lineage: Eukaryota > Metazoa > Chordata > Aves > Pelecaniformes > Scopidae > Scopus > Scopus umbretta. The sequence goes on from VZTL01011000.1 coordinate 31,411, forward strand.
TCACGCTACGTCAATTACATTAAGATGATATATGGCAACACTGTGTTCTCCTGAAACCTAACCAAAAAGGCAGATAGCATCGAAATGGAGACCCAATACTGTTAGCAAATATAGGGAAAAAGTTTGTCAGTAATATCACAACTTTCTATTCTGACAAAATAATTCACTCTCTTTTAGAAAACTCTCAGCAGGCAAAGAAATAGGCACTCATTTCCATCTGTAAAACTAAATATATTTGTCATATCAAAATGAAAGAGCATATATTTCTTAAATACATCTAGCTTATTCCCTATGTACTAAATAAATTATTCATATTAGGTTCTATTTTTAAAAAAGTAAAATAAAAACTATAGGTATTTCAGTCCTCACCAAAGATTTTTATTTTCCTCTCATGCCTTCACAATGCCCCAAAATACGAAATATCTAATTATGCTTGTGGTACTCTTTCTCTCTGGTCTTCCAGGTCAGTACCAGCCCATGGATTTGGGGGGATTGTATAGCAACAAGACATTTTTCATGCCAGACATCTGCTTGGGGGTTTCCAGCCAAGCTCCTGTCTTCCTAATGCAGGAACATGGGCCTTGCATGGCTTCACTCACTCCCTCATTGGAGGTACCTTCTTCTGCATAAGCCTTTCTTTTGTATTCCCAGCAACACAAAGAAGATCAGGTAGAAATCTCCAACCTACAGGCGGGGACTTACGTCTTCCAGCTTACTGTCACAGACACTGCACAACAGCAAGACTTCACCAACATCACCATCATGGTGCTGAATTCTGAGCAGACTGAAGGTGAGTCTGAGCCCATGGATGTCTAGCTGGAGTCTCCAAGCCTGGGTGCTGCTCTGGCATTACTGGCGCTCTTCTCAGAGGGGTAGATAGGAAAAGAGCACAACCAAGAGACTGGACTCGCATGTCAACTTTTCCCAGTAAAAGCCTGCACCTGACCAGTAGTGGAAGGTCTCTGCATTCATAGTGGTCTATTTTAGGGTTTTCACTTCCCCTTGCAGAAGAGGTGGCCTGCAATAACCCCATCCTTTCTGCATGTCATTGCCCTGTGCTGGGTGATGCTAGAGTGGCTGAAGTCCAGGGTGCAACTGAAAGATATTGTTGACTCCATGTTTTGCTGTGAAAGCCCTAGTTCCCTTAAGCTGCAGGATAGGTGGAGCCATCTGCATGACATTCAAAGTGTCCCTGGCTTTATTTATATGTTTTACTTTAATGGCCTTGTTTAATGACCAAAATGTTCAGCATTACAAGTGCATTAGGAGCAAGGAGTTCTTGAACAAATGGTTGACTAGTAGCTAAGCAGGAAATTTCTCCTTCTACCACAGGTACCATAAAAATATAAGAACAGCCATGTCAAGTGACACTAATGGTCTATCCAAAATCCAGTACACTGCATACAACAGTGTCCAGAGGTTGATACTTTGCAAAGAGTACAAGAACATGACATGCTATCAGTAAATCCCTACTACACTTGGCTAGTCCCAAAGGAATTTGCAGCTGAGAGATTTTTTTAAGTAGAAGATGGTGTCTTTGTGTTTAATAGCCATGGATGAATCCCTTCTTGACCACATTTAATCTTTGCACAGCAGTAGCATCCTGAAGTAAGGAGGTTCACAGCTTAACTATGTGCTGCGTGGAGAAGCAGCTCCTTTTGTTTCATGGATGTGGCACCTTCTAATTTGATTTTGTGACCCTGCCTTTCATATAAGAAAATATATACCATGATTCCCTACTCATCTTCTCCATGCCACTCAAGATTTTACAAATCTTTCAGACAGGTGTCCTCACTGTTGATGAACTTTCCTTTGGAAGAGTTTCTCCTTTGTATATGTGAAGGCAAAGCAAGCTAACCAGAGCCTTTTAATTTAACTTTCTTGATAGAGCATTGTTTGACTCCTAAGAAGGTGGGTTGGTGTCGGGGATCTTTTCCACGTTGGTTTTACAACCCGAGCCTTCAGCAGTGTGAGGAGTTCATTTTTGGTGGCTGCAAGCCTAACAAGAATAACTACTTATGGGAAGAAGAGTGTAAACTTGCCTGCAAGAATGTTAGAGGTGAGTCTTCTTCAAAAATCAGCCCCCTCTTTCTCATAGGATTGGGATGGTGTGGGCAGGTAGTGCAGCTTCTTGGCTGGCAGCTAGTTAGAGCCCAGAGAGATGAGGAGACTGGGCTAATTATGGATGGGGAGTCCTAGTCTTACACTGCCAATATATCTGACCCAGCTCTTGGAGCACTGCTCCCCTGGTCAGTGTCCCTTGTGTGTCTCTGACTGCAGAAACCCTCACCAAATCTGTGTGTCACATGTGAAATCTAAATCTGGAGGGTAGCATTGTGCTGTGGGGGAGCCAGAAGTGCTTCACTCCCAAAATGAAATTAATCTTCCTCCTTGGCAACCCGTTAGCCAAATCTGAGAATGACTTAGTGTTGCCTCAGATAAATGGGCTGAGCCTCTGCCAGGCCCTTTGCAGTGCACAGCTTAGGGAACAGGCAAAAGCCTTTGGAAAGAAAGATTATTTGGGAATGGTCTAGCTAGTGGTGGGGAGTTCCCCTATGCTCCTCCAGACTTGCCTCACGTGGGTACTACTCATCTAGGGTCTCTGGTGGTGGGCATCCGTATTTCCCCTGCCTAACCCCTACAGGGCTTGCTTCCAGAAAATGTGCACTTCTTGGGTGAGATATGAAGGCAATATAAAGCTGATCTCAAGTTGACAAAATGATGTGGTGGTAAATTTATTTTATCTTTCCCCTTGTCTCTTCAGGTTCTGTTGGTGGGCGACAACAGCCAGGTGAGCCTCCTGTATCACTGTGTAATCCTTCTGTGAGCTCAGGCTCAGTGTTTCACATCCATTCCTGTGGCTTTTGATTAGCACTCAGTCAGTGTGGAAAGTGAGGCACTGAAGACTAATTTCTTTACTAAGCCTTTCACTTTCATGTCATAGGGTAATTCAGGTTGGAGATTACCTGGTCATCTTGTCCAACTCACTACTCAAAGCAGGGCCAGCTTTGAGTCACATTGGGTTGCCCAGGACTACATCCAGTCCAGTTTTGGGTATCTCTGATGAAGGAGATTTTACACTTCCTCTGGTCAAACTGTGCCAGTGTTTGATGACCCCCGCTATGATTTTTTTTCCCCTTATATCAAATCACTTTCCCCTGCTGCAACTCATGTCTGTTGCTGCTCGTCCTCCAAAATGAGTCTGCCTCTGTCTTTTCCATAACCTCATGCTAGGTCTTGTGCTCCAACCTCTTGCTGAGTCACTACTGGATTCACTCCAGTGTGCCAATGTCTTTTGTGCACTGGGGAGCTCAGAACTGGGCACAGTACTTAGCACTTGGGATCACCTCTGGAGCAGAGGGGAATAACCGCTCTTCTCCTTTGGCTCTCACAGCTCGGTGTGCAGGTTTCAGTTTGGCTTTCCTAATTTAATCCCCCATGATTGGGCAATGTCTCCATATTCTTCCTGAGTAGCTCATTCTTGCTTCCACCTTCTCTGTACTTCTTTTGTGAGAGGAAGCATGGCTGTTCCCAGAGCAATGTTTCATTTATAAACAAGAATTTGTTTTTCTTTTTTTGAGTCCAGGGTGGCACTGAAGAGAGACCTTAACCAGTCTGCCTTGTTTCTTGTTTGCCAGCCCTATCAGCAGCTTTTAAGTCCTTCATAAAGCACCTGTGTGGCATGGAGAAACAATGAATCTTAATGAGCTCTCTGAACTGTTTCTGATGCAGTGTGCAATGGGAACTGTCAGTCCCCCTTCTTCAGATGCAAGGATGGCTGCTGCATTGATGCCTATCTGGAGTGTGATGAAACTCTCGACTGTGCTGATGGATCAGACGAGATGTACTGTGAACAGTGTAAGCACTTCAAATTCTGGCTTAGACAACTAAGTATCTGCCCAGGGATGAATGCAATGTAAGTTACAGGTGTTATCATAGAATAGTTTAGGTTGGAAAAGACTTTTAAGAACATCAAGTCCAACCATAAACCTAACACTGCCAAGTCCACCACTAAACCATGTCCCTAAGCACCATATCTACACGTTTTTTAAATATACCCAGGGATGGTAACTCAACCACTTCCCTGGGCAGCCTCTTCCAATGCTTGACAACCCTTTCAGTAAAGAAATTTTTCCTAATATCCAATCTAACCTCCCCTGTTGCAGCTTGAGGCCATTTCCTCTTGTCCTGTTGCTTGTTATTTGGGAGAAGAGACCAACACCCACCTCGCTGCAACCTCCTTTCAGATAGAGAGCGATAAGGTCTCCCCTCAGCCTCCTTTTCTCCAGGCTAAACAACCCCAGTTCCCTCAGCCGAACCTCCTAAGGCTTGTTCTCTAGATCCTTCACCAGCTTCATTGCCCTTCCTTGGACACCCTCCAGCACCTCAATGACCTTCTTGTAGTGAGGGGCCCAAAACTGAACACAGTATTTGAGGTCTGGCCTCACCAGTGTGTGTACAGGGGGACCATCACTTCCCTAGTCCTGCTGGCCACGCTATTTCTGACATAAGCCAGGATGCCGTTGGCCTTTTTGGCCACCTGGGAACACTGCTGGCTCATGTTCAGCTGGCTGTTGACAAACACCCCCAGGTCCTTTTTGGCTGGGCAGCTTTCCAGCCACTCTTCCCCGAGCCTGTAGCGCTGCATGGGATTGTTGTGACCCATGTGCAGGACCTGGCACTTGGCCTTGTTGAACCTCATACAGTCTTGGCCCATCAATCCAGCCTGTCCAGATCCCTCTGCAGAGCCTTCCTACCCTCAAGCAGATCAATGCTCCCGCCCAACTTGGTATCATCTGCAGACTTACTGAGGGTGCACTCGATCCCCTCATCCAGATCATTGATAAAGATATTAAACTGAACCAGCCCCAATACTGAGCCCTGGAGAACACTGCTTGTGACCAGTCACCAACTGGCTTTAACTGTTGACTCAGTGCTTTTTGGTGCATTTGGTTCTTATCTCCTGACCCTGTATTACCTCTTTCCACAGTATTATATTTGTAGGATCTGCCATCTCCCATATCTCTGCTGACTGCAAGAGCTGATCTTCCTTCTGGGATGTTTCCTGCTTCTTAAATACTCTTCAACTCTCTTCTCTGCACCTGTCTGTAAGAATTGAGAGCCCATCCTCCCCTTCCCTTCCAATATTTTTCTCACTGAATCACCTTACCTGCTCTTCTAGGGTTGGGAGATGGGAAATGAAACCATAATTTCTCCCAGTTTGTCCAGTATCACAGTCCCCTTAACATCCTCATGTTATGCTAATGTAAATGCACAGTGGCAAGCTGCCCAAGTCTGTAATCCCTCCTCCCTTCCTCTCCTGACAGAATTCTCATAATCTCTTTCCTATATGTGGGTGTTTTGTTGCCTTTTTTCATCTCTCTTGCCCTCTCTTATATCCTACACTAGTGCTCTTTCACACTTCTTAAAACCTGGAGCGATAGCAGTTTCCCCATACTTCTTGACAGGGAAAAAAAAAGAAAACAGCCTTTGATTTCCTTAGTTTTGTCTCTGTATTTGTGGAACAGAAATTGGGAATAGTTTCTCTTTATTACATTTTAGTTTTCTCATGTTCCTCTCATAGCTTTGAGATATTTAAGAACCTCAAACTATATCTCCCTTTCCCTGACTTATGATAGCAAAGGAATGTGCAGAAAAGTCCAGTCTGCCCATGTCTGCATGGACAGAGGCGTTTCTTTTGTATTCCACTGGTAAGAGAAGTTTTAAGATGACATGTTTCTCTTGCAGATGCTCGTGAGTTCAACAGATTGCAGAAAATCAATGTCACACGTAATCAAGGTACGTACCATCCAGAGCACCTTGGCTGACATCTACCAGTTTTTGGTTTTTTCTTCAGTCTGTCGTGTCATGGTAAAACTGCTTCCCTGTATAATTCCAAAAACGGGTATAGCATCTGGGTAGTCTCTGTACTACAAATGAGCAAGGGCTTGTTCTCTGACCTTGAGGACAGCTGTTTATAGCAGGTTTTCACGCTCCTGCCTAAACTTTGTCCACCCAAGCAGGTCTCATGCATATTGCCTGTTGGGCACAGTACCTGGCCTGTACAAAACCCTGCAGCGCTTTTTTGGAAATAGTGCAAACCAAAGCAGCGTGGGGGACACAATGATGGCATAATATACATAATCATATGCCTGTGCTCGATCCCATACCTTTGCCTTCTTTGTACCAGTGTAGACAGTGGCACTATCACTGGGCTAAAAGAGTATATCCCAAGTCAGCTTAAATGCAGCTTGCTTGTAGAGGAGACCCGAGACGAACTGTGGTTTCTGTGTGTCCAGGCTCTTCATGTTCCCTTCTGCCTCCCGAGGAGGACAGGTCGTTTCTTCAGGGTATTGGATCCAAGGTCTAGCATGACTGCATGCTCTGATGTTCCTTTTTTGTCCTTGCTAGTTGGGTTTATGGGCAGGTGGCAGCTCACCTTGGCAATGCCAACTTGAGTAGCTGGTAACTGAGCAGTGGGGACCCAAGAGCCACTGCTCTGGCCATGGATTCCCCATGCCATGGTGCTTGTGCTCTTTGTTGTGAGCAGAAGATGTTGCTGCTCTGGGAACACACAAAAGCACCTCTCCCTTATTTTTGCCAGATCACTGTGTGGACTTGCCCGATACTGGACAGTGCACTGAGAGCATCCCCCGCTGGTACTATAACCCATTCTCTGAGAAATGTGATACCTTCACCTATGGGGGCTGTGGTGGCAACAACAACAACTTTGAAGAAGAGGAAGAGTGCATGAAATCATGTTCAGGCATCACAAGTAAGCAGACATAGCGAGGGCTGGAGTTTTACTGATCAAACTATGAAAATCACTCCAGATTAAATTTTGTGGTCCCAAAGAGGCAGCGACATGGGAAGTTTCAGACAAAGCAGCTCTGCTTTCAAATCCTGGCCATGCCTCACAGCATTCTTCAACGTGACCAATGGCTTATGTGTATCCACATAAGTGTATCCACAGTGTATCGAGAGCATCTTACTGCAATGCAGCCTGTCATTTCTCAGAGCTGGAAAACATTTTGGGTGCTGATGTTGAAAAAGGGACAGAAGAAGATGACAAAACTAACCAGAGATATGGTATGGCTTCTTTAAAGAGAATATTAACTTCCTAGCTTGGCTCCAGTTTTCCCCAAGTGGGAGGGCAGAAATTAAGAAAATCCTCAATGACAGATACTGGGCAGAAGTTTTAAACAAACAAGAGGGAAGGGTTTACACTGTAGAGCTTTGTACATGTTGCTGTGGAGGCCAACAGCTGAAACAGGAGGAATTCTGCCAACCTGTATCTGATAGGAGGCACACTGTTGCTGCTTTTCTGAAATGCCACCCTCAGCTACACTCTGCCTCACAGCCTGCCCTGAGAGCTCAGTACCATGGCTGTCAAGAGGGATGCCATATGCATTCAGTCACTTCAGAGCACTGGAAATATGCTCCTCAGAAACCTGTCTTATCCCTTGTTCCCAACCTTCTTTGTAAAACTTTTTTCCCCCTCTCTGCTCCCAATTCAGAAGCAGATGCCATTGGCCGGAGATGGGAATCATTTGAGTCCCAAAGTGCTGTCTTAAGTGAGTAACAGTTTTTCCTACAGATCTTGCTTGTTGCTTTTACCCTGTCCTGAAAAACATTTTGTCTTTCCTTGCATATAATAGCCTTCTCTTCCACCTCCCTTTTGAAGCTGAGAGTGCAGTGTGGGATTTGTGGGATGCTAGCAGTGGCAAGAGATGCTTCTGTGCACTGTGGTCCAATTTCTTTGTCTGTGATTCAGCAGCTCATATCAGAGGCTCCTGATTTTTCCTTCCATCAATTTGCATGAAAGCTCCACTGTTCAACATCAAAAAATGGCAAGTAAAATTCTTCCTAAGGGCCAAGTTTACATAAGGACCACTTAACTTCTGCAAGAAAGAAGACCCAAATGGGTATGTGAATAATGTTGGGTGCTAGACTGTGGAGAAATCTGATGACCCTATACACCCTCTCTACAACTGTAAAGGACACCAAAGCTGTTGAATTACAAATTCTTAAAAGAATATCACATTAAGGTTGGTGTCCTTTCACCACAAAGCTGTAAGGCCTCTTCAGGAGAGAACTCCTGAAATGATACACTTCTGTTCTTCAAACCCAGAGAGTGATTTAATCTTCAAATTCACACCAGCTCTCAAATGCATCATGTTTGACTCCACTTGACTCCACAGTCTCCACTGATGATACAGGAGTTTGGTTGGCTGTAGAAGACCAAGTGCTCACAGCACTGCTACAAACTCTTTCCCCACACACTCGGGCTATCCATTATAGCTCACTCCAACACCGTTATCCCAACCAGGAGGTGCTTTCTGTGACCACCCCTTGGTGACCTCCCTGTTGACACATGAAGCAAGGCCAGAGTTGCAGAAGGGCTTGATATTCATAGGGGTGTCAAATGGCCAAGCCTGCCGAAGTTACTGAATAGCCTTTAGAGGGCGTTGTGCATCTGGGAAATGATGGGAACCATAACTTGGGAGAGACAGGCTGGCTATACCCTGGCCATACCTTTACGCCATGCAACTGCCTTCTTTCTGCTTTACCCAGTTGTGCAGTGACCACCCTGCTGTCAGGCCAGCTATTGCCCACCTCTTCTCTTTGCCAACAAAGAGCTTCGGCAGCGGCTTTTGTGCTTGCTTCTTCCTGACTGCCTCTGCTGCATCAGAGTTTATGGAACAGCTCTTCTAACGTGTTCGTGTATCCCCCGCAGGTGCCTTTGAGGTAGTGATTGCTGTGCTCCTCGGGATCTGCATCATGGTGGTCCTGGCAATCATTGGCTACTTCTTTCTGAAGAATAGGAAGGAGAACAGCCGCCGCCATCAGCCGACCACTGCTACCAACTCAACCCTCTCCACCACAGAGGACACTGAGCATCTGTTTTACAGCAGTGCCACCAAACCAGTCTGACCTACAGCTTCTCTCTCTCCAGCCCAGCACTGGGGCTCTCCCCAAAACTTCTGGAGTTCTGTTTTTAGACATGGGCCTGTGCCTGAAGGACTCTCTCTTCAAAGACATTTGTAGCATCAGGCCAAGATCTAGCCATGATTTGGCAGTACTAGTGTTTGTGATTGTCTTGGCTAAATGGCTGCTTTGAAAAGTGAGAATCTGGGAGCATTTTGATGCTCTCTGATGTCTATTCCTTTCTAACCTCAAACAATCCAGTGAAGCTCTGAATTACATCTTTCTTCCTGCTCAAACTCGGAGCACAACTCCGCTCAACTTACTGAAGGACCCTGGGACTGGATCTGTGAGGCATTCACGTTGGTGAATGGTGCAAGCTCACTAGAGCCAGCAATTTTTTGTTTGCAGTGCCACTTTCTTCCATCCAGCCTTGTACTTTTCTCCCTTTTCTCCAGTCTTCTGCAATGTGGCCCTGCCTCCCAAAAGTCCTGCTGATCGTGGTGAGCCTTTTGAGGGCTGTGAGATTCGTGCAACTGTCCAGACCTGTACCAGGGGCTCTGTGATGCTCTCTCCAGTGGTTCCTGTTTTTGAGACGGAAGGAAACAGAAATACCTGCTTTAATCACTAGGCTTTGCTTTTTAACAGAAAAGCACACCTAGATTTTTTTCTGCCTGGCTGTCATGTTACAGCCTCCTATGTACAGGACATGTTCGCCATTTTCTCTCTGTGAGTTGCCTTGGTTGCTTTTCCAGTATTCAGCCTGAATCCAAACACATTGAGAAAATATCTATTTATTCTCACATAAAAAGAAAGGAAATGTCCCTACTTTTCCTGCTGATGGTGAGGGAAGGGTGGAAGGACACAGCTCCCTCGCAGTTGGACTTTTGCTGCAGCTTTGATTTTACTGCGTTCTCCAAGCACAGCCTGAGTGCCTGTCATCTCCCAGAGCACAGGAGTGGGCTGGGTACTGCCAGCTAACGTCCCTGGGCTTCCTCACTCCTGCTGGCCCTGTCCCTCCTGGTGCAAGATGAGCCCAGTCCTGGGGGGGGGGGTCTAGAGCTCACCCCTGACGCCATGGCAGCGTGTGATATCCCCACTTCAGTGAGGTCCTGGCTGTTTCCGCATAGGCTGTTTGCAGTGAGGTACTTCCTCAATCTGTACTGCTGCATCTCTGTTGTCCAGGCTTGTACCTCTGGGAGCCGAGGACTTCTGTTGGGGGGAGAAGCTGCTATTTCTGAAGTGCCTAGTACGCTTGTTTGGCACCAGTCCCCAAACTTCCAGTGCCTGCTGCTCTTGGAAGACTGCTGCTGTGAAGAGAGAGGAAATCAGTGCGCGTGTGTTTGCATGTGTGTGTGTAAGAGGCATAAATCTTTGTAGAGACTTTAGTTTAAATGCTTGAGCCCTTTCAGGGCTGAGGGCAGAGTGGCTCAGGAAGGCTCTGGTGAAGCCGTGCACAGCTCAGGCCCCAGCTTAGGGCATGGCTCAGGTCCTCTCAAGTGCAGCTCCAGGAGAGCTGCCTCATTGGGCCGATGCCTGGGCTAGAAGGGAAGAAACTGCAGCCCACAGCCTGCTGGCAATCTGACTGCATGCTTCTTCCTGTCAGGGACATCTGCCTCAGTGTCCCTGGGGCTGGTCAGATTCCTCCATGGCTTTTCATGATCTGTCTCATATCATTTCTTCCATCTCTTTATTTTCCCCACAGCCTATGATGGCCTATGCAACAAACCTAACATCTTGATTTATTTTTTTGTGTGCTCACTCTGATAAGACAAGTTGCAATAAAAAGGAATTATTTGTCTTATCTGAATTGGGAGTGGTGTCTGAGAAGCAATGACCTGCAGAGGGGGTAGGTACGCCCATGCCTGCTATCTCGCTACCTTTCATCTGCCCAGGCTGGGGTAGCTCAGCGGGGAGCTCTTAGGTGCTGCAGCAGCAGCGGTCCCATGGTTTGGGGAGGGCTAGAAGGGAGGGATGTAGCCTGTGTGGATACCTGGAGACACGGCTGATGTGTGCTAGGAGTGAGATCATTACCCACTAAGTCACCCAGAGCGCAAGGCAGGGTGTAACCTGAAACTGGGTTCCAGCTGGTCAGACTGGTTTGGGGTTTGGGTCTGAAACCAAAAGCAGACACTATGCTTCAAGCAGCAGTTGCTCTAGCTGTGTCTCCAGGCTGGTGATTGCTCAGGCACTGCAATGTAAAGTTAGCTAAATGTAAATTTGGCTAACTGACAATGGATATGTATGGGAACCAGGCGAACCTGCCCCTGTGTCACTGACCTGGCAGCACTGGGCCTCCAAACACTGCTCCATACCAGGAAGGCTTTCCCCCCTGAGCTCTGCTCTGGACCATGGGGTTTGCTCTGTCACTACCACCTCTTTCTTTCCCCACTTCTCACCTACACCAGCTCTCCTGTCCTGTCCTTTCCAGCTACTTGCACGTACATTATTCCCCATGTCTCCTGAAGAGCCACCCCAGGAACAGCTAAGCTGTACTCTGCTCGGCCGATGGGGTCACCAGTCCTGGCATGGTGCGGGTAACCCCTGGAGTGCTGTTTGAAGCCAAGGCTGCTTCTCTTGATAGTCTCCAAAGAGAGGAGGCTACGTTACTACAGTCTCTTCCACTTAAGGCATATCTTTGTGTCTCCTGGTGTTGGACATGGCCCTGATGGAGTCTACAGGTCAGGCCAGAGCCCTCCCGTTTGCTTTGCAGCTTGCAAAGCACTTTCTCCTTCTGCCATAAAGCCAGGGGGCAGTGAGAGGGAGCCAGACCCTGCTCCTGCTTGGCACCCAGTGGGTACCCTCTGCTGCAAGGGGAGCTGCTGCTCCTGCTGCTCCTGCNATTGAGAAACACATTTTCTGGTGAAAACTGAGCTGCCTTGTTTCACTGGCTGTGCCTGACGGTGGGTAAATCTTTGCTATTCCCGCAGCTGCAGCCAGAAACAAGCAGTTAAGTGAAGTTGTTGGGTGGGTTTGGGCAGAGCTGCTCCTCCTGGCGTGGAGCTCGCCAGCGTGGCTCCCCTGAGCCCATCACCCCAGCGCAGCCGCTCTGTGGTGCAGGAGACTTCCCCGGGGGTCTGGAGCTGGCCTCTTGTCCTTGCAGTGGGTGCAGGCAATGCCTTCCCCACTGAGGTCAGTGTTTTTGAGGGGGTGTTTGCACAGCTTAGGGAGCCAGGCTCCTGCCAAGCCCCGGCAGCTGCTGCCCGCTGTGCTGCTTGACCGAGGGAAACCCGCTGCCTCTTCACAAGTGTCTGGTCGGACTTGGTGGTGGCCTCCACCACTGCAGAAGGAAGACCATCAAGCCTCTCATCCTCTCTGGGCCAGCAAAGCCTTCTACCCACCTTTCTCTGACCATCAGGAGGGCGCGCTTGCCCGAGCTTTTGGCTGAGTTAATCCCAGCCGGCTGGAAGGGACCTCACAGGCTTTGTGTGGCTGGCGAGCTAGGTGCAGGAAGCATTAGCTCACAGCTAAATATCCGGTGTCTCCGGCTTCCCTGTGGCACAATGGCTCTGCAAAGAAACACAGCAGCCACCCTGGCATGACAAGGGGTGGCTCCACAGTGGCAGGCCAGAATACTGTCCCCCACACAAAAGCCACAGTGATGTGATACCTTCTGATAAGTTACTTTAGCTCTCCGGCCAAATTTATTGCTTAAGGAAGAAATTATTTTGGCTTTGAGGTCAAACAGTCCATTTGGGTTAAAAAGAGAGCTCTAAAACTGAGGGGAAGGACAAACGGGGTTGACTGCAAGGTCTGCATAATATAAAGAGAACTCTCGGATGTCAGTTTTCCTCCCCTTACTGGAAGCATTGGGAACGACCAGACTTGCTCCTACTGAAGTGTGCTTTGAGCTCCTAAACGGAGCAGATGCAGATTTGAAGTGCCATGGCTAGACCAGAATGTAGTAAGCAAACGTTGCTTGCTAAAGTAGTGCCTATGTGGGAAATAGCCTACAAAAACTTCCCAGACACTTTTTCCCCTTGAAGAAATGGAGAGAGAAATTAGAAATACCCTCCCTTGTTCCTCAAGCACAGAACTGCATGTTGCTGTAGTAGCTTACAGTCACGGAGAAATACAGTCAGCTATAGAAATTACAGCAGATCCAATCTCTTCTGCAGCATGTAAAAGGCTACGGAGGAACCTTTTTGCAAGGAAGCTTGGCTGATCAGTGTCGCAGGGAAATGAGCGTTTCCTGGGCAAGGTGCCACCTGGGGCATGACAGAGTTTCTGTGGCCCTTAGTCAATGACTGCCTCTCCAAGATGTCCTCATCTCCAGCTGTGTCAGGAGTTTTGAAACTCACCATCAGTTCCTGTAACAGCTCTAGGAGATTTTGTGGAGGCCAGACCCAGCATTTAATTATTGTCTTCGCTAAGTTGCCCAGAGCCAGCCTACATGAGAGGTTATACAAAATGACAGCAAGCATTTGACAGGAGCTGCAGAGGCCAGGAGCCCTGCTGGAGCCAGCCAGGTGCTCTTGTAAGAAGAGGGGAAATTTTCCACAAGTCTCAGTGCAGACGAAGTGTCTGTGTCTTTGTTCTCTGCCCTGACACACCTGACCCACATGCCGGCTGTTTCAGGGTTGTTAAAAAATATTTCTGACCGGTTGAATCAAAGCATCGGCCCAGGAATTTGAGCTGCTGGGACTCCCCAAGCCAGAAACTCTTCTTTAATAAATTAAACGATAGTGTCCCTCTCACGTAGACACCGTGGGAGCCCTTTCCTCCCCCAGCTGCACGCCCAGGGGACCTAAGCTCTGCTGCCTGCCTCCTGCCTGTGCCTCCACCGCCGGCTGCAGGCTCCACTGCTGCATTTTCTATTCATTATGGTGTTATTGTTCAGCCAGAGCAGCTGCCCAGTGTGGTGTGCCAGCTGCTTTGAGGTGTCCACAAGAGGGGGCAGCAATATCTTAGTATCTCACCTTGTGTTGCCTTGGACACTGTACTGTCAAACCAGCAGAGACATTGTGCACTGCTGGAGCTGGGTGCTAAGATGTGAGATGCTCTGGGCCTCTATGAGCTCCATAAGATGTGAGGTCCTGTTCTCTTCCTCCTCATCTATGGTAATGTTATGGTCCATATTACNGGCCCTGATGGAGTCTACAGGTCAGGCCAGAGCCCTCCCGTTTGCTTTGCAGCTTGCAAAGCACTTTCTCCTTCTGCCATAAAGCCAGGGGGCAGTGAGAGGGAGCCAGACCCTGCTCCTGCTTGGCACCCAGTGGGTACCCTCTGCTGCAAGGGGAGCTGCTGCTCCTGCTGCTCCTGCTGCTCCTGCTGCTCCTGGGCACGGGGGAGACAGGGGCCATGAGCAGTGCCACCATTTCAGTACAGCGCGACCCAGGGAAGCTCGGAAAGGCAGCTGGCACCGGGGCCAGACGCAGGCAGCGATGCCGTGCCGCAGGCCCACACCTGTAACCGTGCACACCAGGTGTCTGCATTCCCCAGGTTTTACCGTGTGGGGTCACTCGGGCTGCGCCCGCAGCTCCTGCGTGGGGCGGCTGGGGAAAGGCCCTGCACCCCTGCGCCCCCCGGGTGTCCCACCCGCCCTCAGCCTTCGTAGCCCCTCCGCAGGGCCAGTGTCCCGCCTGCAGAAACAAGGGTGTCCACTCTCTGGGAAAGCCCAGCTCTTTAAAATGGATTTGTTTTTCAGATGGGAACGGGAGCCCAGCTTTTGAAACTTTCTGCAAAATGAAAATCCCCCTNGCAAAGCCTTCTACCCACCTTTCCCTGACCATCAGGAGGGCGCGCTTGCCCGAGCTTTTGGCTGAGTTAATCCCAGCCGGCTGGAAGGGACCTCACAGGCTTTGTGTGGCTGGCGAGCTAGGTGCAGGAAGCATTAGCTCACAGCTAAATATCCGGTGTCTCCGGCTTCCCTGTGGCACAATGGCTCTGCAAAGAAACACAGCAGCCACCCTGGCATGACAAGGGGTGGCTCCACAGTGGCAGGCCAGAATACTGTCCCCCACACAAAAGCCACAGTGATGTGATACCTTCTGATAAGTTACTTTAGCTCTCCGGCCAAATTTATTGCTTAAGGAAGAAATTATTTTGGCTTTGAGGTCAAACAGTCCATTTGGGTTAAAAAGAGAGCTCTAAAACTGAGGGGAAGGACAAACGGGGTTGACTGCAAGGTCTGCATAATATAAAGAGAACTCTCGGATGTCAGTTTTCCTCCCCTTACTGGAAGCATTGGGAACGACCAGACTTGCTCCTACTGAAGTGTGCTTTGAGCTCCTAAACGGAGCAGATGCAGATTTGAAGTGCCATGGCTAGACCAGAATGTAGTAAGCAAACGTTGCTTGCTAAAGTAGTGCCTATGTGGGAAATAGCCTACAAAAACTTCCCAGACACTTTTTCCCCTTGAAGAAGTGGAGAGAGAAATTAGAAATACCCTCCCTTGTTCCTCAAGCACAGAACTGCATGTTGCTGTAGTAGCTTACAGTCACGGAGAAATACAGTCAGCTATAGAAATTACAGCAGATCCAATCTCTTCTGCAGCATGTAAAAGGCTACGGAGGAACCTTTTTGCAAGGAAGCTTGGCTGATCAGTGTCGCAGGGAAATGAGCGTTTCCTGGGCAAGGTGCCACCTGGGGCATGACAGAGTTTCTGTGGCCCTTAGTCAATGACTGCCTCTCCAAGATGTCCTCATCTCCAGCTGTGTCAGGAGTTTTGAAACTCACCATCAGTTCCTGTAACAGCTCTAGGAGATTTTGTGGAGGCCAGACCCAGCATTTAATTATTGTCTTCGCTAAGTTGCCCAGAGCCAGCCTACATGAGAGGTTATACAAAATGACAGCAAGCATTTGACAGGAGCTGCAGAGGCCAGGAGCCCTGCTGGAGCCAGCCAGGTGCTCTTGTAAGAAGAGGGGAAATTTTCCACAAGTCTCAGTGCAGACGAAGTGTCTGTGTCTTTGTTCTCTGCCCTGACACACCTGACCCACATGCCGGCTGTTTCAGGGTTGTTAAAAAATATTTCTGACCGGTTGAATCAAAGCATCGGCCCAGGAATTTGAGCTGCTGGGACTCCCCAAGCCAGAAACTCTTCTTTAATAAATTAAACGATAGTGTCCCTCTCACGTAGACACCGTGGGAGCCCTTTCCTCCCCCAGCTGCACGCCCAGGGGACCTAAGCTCTGCTGCCTGCCTCCTGCCTGTGCCTCCACCGCCGGCTGCAGGCTCCACTGCTGCATTTTCTATTCATTATGGTGTTATTGTTCAGCCAGAGCAGCTGCCCAGTGTGGTGTGCCAGCTGCTTTGAGGTGTCCACAAGAGGGGGCAGCAATATCTTAGTATCTCACCTTGTGTTGCCTTGGACACTGTACTGTCAAACCAGCAGAGACATTGTGCACTGCTGGAGCTGGGTGCTAAGATGTGAGATGCTCTGGGCCTCTATGAGCTCCATAAGATGTGAGGTCCTGTTCTCTTCCTCCTCATCTATGGTAATGTTATGGTCCATATTACTATACTTCCCCTGGTCTCGAAACCTCATAGCCACCAACCAGCAAGGCAGGGGAGAGCTGGTACAACCTTCAGAAGAACAGAGTCTCCCAAGCCTCTTGTGGGTCCTCTGTATCCTGGGCCTGCTTCCCCTTGGTTTTGTATGGGTTTTGCAGAGCCAGCCCCAGCTCCTGGTGTCACCAGTCCAGCAGTAAAAACTTGCCAGTGAGGCTTAAAAAAAAGCATGTGAGTGCTTCTTCATCTTGTTTTTTATCTATTTGGATCAGTTTCCCAGATTTTCTTGCTGACTTCTACTCCTCCCCCCAACACACACACTATGTTTTGAAAGAAAGAAGAGATTTTTTTCCTGTAATCAGAGGACTTCAGGCAGTAGAGAATTCGTTAAAACCAAAGCAAGCCAAAACAGTCCTTTTGTAGAGTGTCATCAAATTCTGAAGCTGGTAGCCATGTCTTCCAAGCCTCACCACACAACCCTTTTCTCTGCCTTGGAGGCAGCTGCAAATCTATATTAGAGGATGAAGGGGCATTTGTGACACACTCGAGAAGGCTTAACAACAGAGGCAGATGCTCCGGGGAGCTGTGGGGTCGTTGCACGGACCATGTGGCTCTGCAGCTGAGCAGATGGGACTTGCTGCCGAGCATGCAACGCTCTTATTCTAATGTCCTCACTAGAGGTTTTTGGTGCACGAAGTTTCTGTTAAACCAGTTTGAACTGGTTCTCTCTTATATTTAGAAACTATCCCTGCTTATGCTGTAGAATTACACCCTGTCAACAAATCTTCCTTTCCCTCTTATCCTAGTATTTTGGAGAGGGGGAAGTATTTTCCCATTTACCCCAAAACCTGGGCTAATCTGTTTTAAATAGAAAACAGATTTGTCCAGGAATTGGCTCTTGCCTGCTATGTCTTCTGCTAACTGATCCTCTGTTGCTAAGCCATGCAATTTCCACCCTCCTTCCACTTATCTCCCCATTCAGCTGCTAAGGGACTGATCAGAGACAGGATCTGCTCAGAGCACAACCCCGTAGATAAAGGGAAGAGCTGGCGCAACCTGTGTGCCCAATATCATCCTTCCCATCACCCTGTATACGCACATTCTCAGCCAGTAAGGCTTTATCTTCTTCCTTTTCTGTTGCATTCCCATCACATTACTGTCTTAAGCATGCAAGGCTGTAAAACCCATGCAAATACCTGGCCATCACGAAAATGAGTAAGCATCTGAAGGACTCTGTCTGGAAATAGTCAATGTAACCGGACACTGCCATTTGAATACTAAAAGCGTTATGTACTGGGGAAACTTCCACTGTTGGCCAACCCTGGGGCAACTGGGTTAGGTCCAGAAGGAAGCCCAAGTCACAAGAAAATAGCTATTTGTTTTCATCAGTATTTTTTCACCACTAGGCTCCTCTTCCTCTGCAAGGCCCTGGACGCAGGAATTGATGATCTAAGATCTCACGTGCTGTACCTCACAAGCTGATGTTTCACAATCCATTGCAGCTTCTCCCAGACTGCCAAATGTGTTTGTCTCCATGCACTGGAGGTGAGCTGGGCTCCACTGCGTGGGCGCTGGTCCTTATATCGCCAAGCGTCCGCTTGGTGGGGACAGGCTGGAAGGGAAGTTCAGATTTTCTGCTGGGTGAGCTTTCTGCCGGGCTGTTCCTCTGTGTTGGTGGGAGCCTCCAGCCAAGGGTGCAAGACAGGGCAGGATCCCTGGGAGAGCAGCAGCCTGCAGAGCTGATGGTGAAAACTGAGCTCAAAGGAGCAGCTCAGCATTATAACTTAGTCTGTCCTACAGCTAGCCCCTGCTGAAGGAGTAGTTCCACACTCTGGATGCTTTCTTCACATTAGCACTGCCCCCCTGAAACATCCTGGCAAAAAGCTATTCACTTTTAAGATTTGTTTTCTGCTGGTGCAGCTCCTTGAACCAACTCCCCAGGGCATCAGCTGAGCACCAGTGCTGGCAGGAGAAAACCCACAGGAGCATGCCTTGGAGAGCATCTCTGAGGGAAGCTGACCCAGAAACATCAAACCATACCCATCAGCCCTGAGGTCTCCCCTAGCCCCACGCGACCCAGCTCTAGAGCACTGGGCTGAGACTCTAAAAACTGCATCTGCTTGTTGTCCTGCAAGTCACATCCCTGGATCAGTGTATCTCTTCATCAGCAGACTGGGAGTAACATTGCCATCTCACCGCTCAGCCCTCCCTGTGGTTCGGAGAGCTTTCCCCTGCACTGTTTGCAGCGGGGCTGGTGTCTGGGGTAGGCAGCTCACCTGCTGTCCTGCCTTGGCCCACAGCACTGGGGCTGAGGGGGCCAGGGGTGCTGCCCCAAACTGCCCTCATCTGCTCTTTCACATGGACCCGCAACCTCATGAAAGGCTCCTTCTTCCTCACGCCTCCAGGCTTTCGGTAAATTGCCTCATCCAGCTGCTGAGAAAAGGGGGCTTTCCCAGCTTTCATTTATTCCCCAGTGCATTCAGGTTTATGTTAATTGTGCGTGATTAACTGACTGTGGGCTGGAAACTCTTCTGACAGCCTGCTGCAAGGAGGCCGTGAGGAAAGAGCCGGGAAATGGTGGTGGAGAAACCTGCATGTAAAACTGCAGAAGCTTCTCCCATGAGCCTGGATTTCGGCAGCGGGAGGAGCAGGCTGTGACAGCCCAGGAGTGCAGGCTCAAGCAGAACCTCTGTTTGGGGCAAAAGCAGACACTTATTTTGCATAAGTCACCTGAGACAGCAGGCCAAGGACTGCCTGGCAGGGTTGTGTGTGTGACCATCAGTAGGTCAGGAGAAAAGCCGCTCCCAGAGTCAGGAAGAGACACCCTGGGACCCATCTCACAGGGTCTGCATCCCTGGAACCGCACACTCTGACATTTCATCCACACAGTCATTGCATTGTACATAAAGCAGGTACCAAAGGCCACTCGGTCATCATTCCCCTCTGGGTAAAAAGAAAAAGTGGTGGTAGCACTTTTTTTTGGTAGCCCTGAAGAGCTCAGCAGGTTTATAGACTGAAGGGAACAAAGCCCTGTGTCCCTGCTCCACTCCTTGCACTCCAGTGAAGTTCCTCCAGAAGGTTTTTGTAGCTGGGGTGCTCCAAAGTCTCAGACAACCTGCAGATCGGGTATTGAGCCTCCATCTGCTTTCTCCCTACAGCAGAAACAAAGCAGAAATGCATAGTCGTTGTCTCCAAATCTTGAGAAGTAACTGGGGAAATGAGGATGACAGGGAGCACAGGATGCTTGTCCTTCCCTGTGAGATAATGGTCTTACCTAACTCTGTCCAACTAATGCCCTTTCTACTCCATAGCTCCTAACGACTTTTCCTCCTGGGATGGCCTAATTGATACATAACTAATGAAATCCAGAACAGTTAATCTCAGCTTGTAAATTACTTTGGAGTCAGCTACTTCTGTTTCAAAATGGAGAAGGGCTCATGTGGCCAGATGTTTGCTGTTTTAGTTGAGTGCTGCCTCTTCTCACCAAGCTCAGAGCTTGGCTAGATCCTTATAGTCTGTAGGATAGGAGAAAGGCAGATATTCTGGATAGTGGGGGGGTTGTTTCTCTTTGTAAAGAGGGGGTGATGCTAAGCTGTGATGACTTGTGAATAAATATACCTGGTCCTGTCACCAGGGCCTCCTCTGCCACCCCTTTCTGCAACCAGATGTCCCCCAAGGTGAGATGCAGAGATCACCGAATCCTCCTCTGTCACTGTCCTGCAACCAGTTGCTTCCTCAGCCCTGCAACAGAGATGTCACGCATGAACAAGTGTTTCCTCTCCAGAGCCACTTCTGGTGCCTGCACAGGGGCCTTTGGCAAGGGCTGCTGGCTGACTGATGCACTCATCACAACGTGTCTTGGCCACCTCCCCTCCGCAGGAACACCACCAGCAAACAAACCCCGCTTGCTCGGTGCTGCTCCGCGCCCCAGTTCCCACTGCAGTCACTGGGCAGACTGGGCTGTGGTCAGGCGACGGGCAGGTAGAACCGGTACCCGAGGCATGACTGGGCTTGTTCAAAGTCTAACTTCCTATTGCTCTGTTTGCCCCCCTCCCGTTCACTTTCCCATAAACTCTACCTTTGTTTGACTCTCAGCACTCCCTTCTTTCCTGTCTT
>VZTL01011003.1:0-22274 GCA_013400535.1 Scopus umbretta
TATTTATTTGTTTATTTATTTTGATCTGTGTATCAAGACAAATAGTATCTAATTTCTAGGCTGTAAGTAAATGCAAATGTCATGAGCACGCGAGATGGGGATAGGGACTTGGGAATTCAGTTCAATTGTATCGGCTTTGGGAAGTCACGAGCTACATTCAGAAAAAAACCCACTTGTACCCTCTGGATGCACAAAAATCTACAGAGCCAACTTGTTGAATGCATCACAACAATACTTCCATTTATCCTTCTGATGGGGAATTGTCACTGAAATAGATGCTTTGACTAAATAGTTATGTACAGCTGGTAACTAATGCATGGTTGTCTGTAGAAGCCTGAACAAGGTTTAATGGAGCTTTATTGCTTTTCATAGAGCTCTATTGTTTTCAGCTCTATTGTCCTATATCATCTACTAAGATTATTTTAAATACTTTTGACACTTTTGTTAAAGAAAAGACACATCTGCTGGTCTTTGAGACCTGAGGATTCCTCCTCTCCTGGCCTGCTAGATGTGAGGCTGCTGCTTTCCCCATTTTGGGGTCCAGCCATCAGTGATGTTGACTGCATAATCCCAACGCACACATTGGATATGAACACAGCTGGTCATTCAGATCAGCACTACCAGGGAACTATACCTTTACCAACAGTTGCAGGAATAGAAGCAGCAAAATGTCACATGGACTTCAATAGCATTGATGGCCACATCCCATGCTTTCCTCTCTGGCTGGTCAGGCTTCAGGTTTATCTTCATTTCATATCCCATTGCTTCTCCATTTCTTTGTGCTGGTTCTTCCTCTACCCACCCTTTCTCTGCCCGTGTCTCTTCACAAATAAACAATCTACACCTAATTGTTTGTCCTTGTTTGCCCCAGTTTTGCCAAATCTGAACCCAAATATGATATTTCTGGTATGGTTATTCATGCAGTCTCAGCCTTATCCGCTCTTATTGCTTCTGCTGTGTGGGCACTTTATGTAGCCCTCACGAGACTCTGCTCCCCAAAAAGCCCCCAGTACCCCTGTCCATGTATTTGTTGGGTTTGGCTACCTCTCACTTAACTCCTCTTTAACCACCCATGAAATCCATCCACCCCTGCAAGCTTTGGCCGACTTCTCACACTGTAGTTTGTCATGCCCTGTGGTTTCATGTGTCATGTCCAGTGTTTTTTATTGCTCAGCCTTAGGGCACAGCCTAGTCACCTGGCTTACATATCTTAACAACTTCTTGTCCCTAAGTTTTATCACCCACCTTTAAGGCTTGATCCAAAATCTACCAACCTCAATAGCTACCTTCCGTGAGCCTTGGCTCAAATCCTTAATACTACCGCCTAACTTTGACAGATAAGTGGGAACCTTTAACACTAAAAGAGCATAGTGAGCAATTTTTTGCCACCATCTGGGGACAAATCATTTTCTTTGATCAGTAGAAGTAACCTTCCACCTGAAGCAACTCTAGTAATTGGGAATCAGATACCAAGCCCATCTGCTTAATATGTTGATTCTTTGGTTTGACCATCTGGCACTCAGGTAGAGGTGGATTAAAAGCATGATCTTTACAATAAAATTGATTCCCCTTGGGTTGAATTCCCCAGGTAACTATAGTATCATTGTTTTTATAGTGCCTGTGTTTGACTTTCAGACTAAAACCGCCTGATCTCAAGCTATACAACCTAAATATGTGTCACTCTTGTTTTTAATTCCTGACCAGAAAACAGTGGAAAATGCTTATTTCTGACATTCCACATCTCTTAAAATCGTTGTAAGAATTCCACTGATTTCTGAGGGAACAAGGTTGATATCAAGATATCAGGAGCTCTTCAGAAATCAGAACTAATGGAATTAACATTTTGTACTGACAGGGCTGATTATTTTTTAGTTGACATTATTATATCTGTAAGGGTTCTATGTAATTAACTCAGACATAAGGATACTACCTAATTAAGTAAACAGAGTTGTCCCAGAAAGCTTTTAAAAAAATGTTTGCATTCAGAAGTCCCATATTATAAACTGCTATTCATTCAAAATCAGTTAAATTCTTTTTCTTTGTGGGTAAGGATAGTGTTTCCAGGATCAGGATTCAGCTGAGATCAGAATCTATTTCTTATGTCCACAAGAAAAATTGGAAAAGACAATGCACTGGGTGAACACTGACATACTGATTTTACTTCTTAATCTCTTGGCGCTGATGACATTACACAGCCCTATCCTTTCTAAGTGCAGTCCCTTTTCCCCTCTTGCCCTCCAGAATTGGTAATGTAGTCTTTAATATACTAACAAGGAAGAGAAGCATCATTAAAAAAACATCATTAAAAGCAAAGTTATTCTTTCTCTTTTCTGAAATGTTATGCTCTGACATTTCTGACAATTCTCTCTTTAAACAAAGTTTGCAAATGCATTTCTTTGCTTGCGTATGTATCAAGTTCCACAGCTTTGTAATGACTGGATTCTTGCCATAAAAAATAAAAGCCTATAAAATAATTAGGAAGTACACGAGCTAATAATAAACATTAGATTTTTAAATGGGCTTTAATTACATTATTGTAATCTTATTATATATGTTCAAACTAACTTTTTGGAAGTCAGCTTTTTCCTATATGTGGCTGTCAATGGCAAACAAAAACCAAACCAAAACAAAACAAAGGCACCATCTTTTGTTTCGTATAAAGGACTAGGTACTGCAGAGGAAGAATTTTTTCTTCCTGAAAAATATACTTAAAAATGCACAAAAAAAAGCCTCTGGAGAGGAGGCCTTCCCAGACTGCTGGTGAATCACAAGTTTAATCAAACAGTAAAAACGGTGTGGTAGGTTCTGGAGTCTTTTTATTCAGTACTGAAACATGGATATCTTGATTACGGAGGGCGGGTTATGATGAGTCCAAGGAAATGCAGGCAGGAAGAGATCAAATTTGAGACTGAGAGCTGTACAGCTTGTCCAGACTGGGGTAAATCAATCTCAGTTAGCTTGTGTTTCTAAGTCTAGACAAAACCTCTGTGGACGGCACTAGGGGGTGAAAGAAATGCCCAGCCAGATGACCTCAAGCAAGGATGTTAGCTTTTGCGAGATCTGTAGCAATAGGGCCCAGTTCTCTCATAAGCGAAATGGTCGGAGAAGGAAGACTAAAAAAGAAAGTGCTGATAAATCAACAGCAAGTGGCATCCAGGAAATCTGAATGTTAAATAATTTTTCAATGTAAATGTTGCACATTTGCAATGGTCAAAATTAGCCTGAATTCAACCAGAAGAAGGGTTAATTTTCTCCCACCATATGTCATACACAGGAATACCAGCTTTATCAATGTCTAATAGTAGGTGGTGTAAATCAAGAGGTCTAGTTGAACTCTGCAGAACAGCTGGAATTTAAATTTATAATCAAAAGTGATTAAGAAATAAATTCAGCCCAGCTTTTACTCAAACACAGCCTACATAGAGCTTTTGCTGGGTGGACATTGAATAGCTGTCCTGAAGTGTTTGAATGGTGGATCACTAGACATGGGTGCTCACAAGCCTAGCATGCTCCAGCAGAGATAGGACACTGTCCGTTCCTTGCTTGGTTTGATAACCTTACACTCTGTACTTCAAAGAGCACGATCCCAGTTGTCCATGGCCCTTAAGACATTCTGCAGAGCTTAGCAAAGTCCCATTAGTTTAAGCACACTTTTTATAGGAAGCAAGTGTGTGGCTTCAGAATGAATCCTGAAGAAAAGTTCACTTGAAAGTGATTAACTCTCCCTCCAGCCTTCATATGCCTTCTGAGCAGAAAAAAAAAACAAAAAACCAAACAATCAAAAAAAAACCCCACAACAAAAACCCTCCATGATTAGATGACATAATAAGCACATTTATGTATGTATCTCTGTCTCAGTTTCTTCACTCTCCTGAGTGTTCCTTGGTGGTAGTTCTGGGAATGGCCAGTGTGGCCAGTATGGCCTGGTAGGCTGGTATTCCCCTGGAATTACCTCCGTCTTCTCCTCTAAGCTGTCCATTCTCTCTGCCTTGCTCACACCTCGCTCTCCCTTCTTCACAGCCACTCCCTTCCTCACTCCCTTCCTAGGTTTCCCCTTTAGATAAACCAAACTGTCCAAACTTTCACACTTCCTGGTTCCTTCGTCCTTCTCACCTTATAGTCTTCATCTTCTGGTCCCCCCCACTCCCAAAATACACACATACTTTCACAACCTTTGCATTTACCAAGAGCTGTACCAATATTTTAGTTTGTTCTGCCACTGCTGAAAGTTCAGGGGCCAGATTCAGCCTCTTCCTCCCTCAGCCCTCACCCTGTTCAGTCTACTCCCACACAAATGAGAGTCATCAAGGCTCACCAACAATTTTCCTGACCCTGGAGACACACAGCAAAGCCCGTCAGGATGCCTCCAGCAGCTTTCCTGTACAGCAAAATCTTCATCTCCAAACACACAACCAGAATTCCTAAGTTATTTAGAGGCAAGTTATCCAACTCACTGCACTCTTAAAACACTCAAAAAAATTCTGTAAAATGAATGAAGCTTGCAGTATACATGATGTGACAACGAACTGTCAAGTTTTATCAGTGTGTCTTTACAGAGAATCATTTAACTCTCAGCTTTACTATTCCCAGGTACGCCGTTGTCCCAAATCTGTGCCACTGAAAACCTGACGCTGTACAGCAGCATGCTTTCACATAACTCCTCCTATCAGTAGGTATAATGGCTTACTTCTTCAGGTCCTGTAAATCTGCACTGGCTCATTTAATTCAGTGGAGCATCTGAACTGCCTGGAACTGACACTTAAAACATGAGTGTACATTTTTAAATGCATACAAATAAAACCCCTGGAAATTAATTCACTTTCCCAAGGGCTCCCTTCTAGACCAATGTTCCTAAACAGAATTCATTATTTGCAAAATATTTCACAGATCTACACAGACGAACTGTTCTGGTTCACAGTTTAAGATTAATGATTATGACTGTTGTTTTAACTTTTAACTGAGTGTGTGTGTGTAGTGCAAAACTTGCACACCTTCTCATTCCAATAAGGAAAAATGGGGAAAGCTCTAAGCATGCAAATGAAGATTTTTTTTTAAATCACCTCTCTTTCCCTTTCAATAAAATAACATTGGATTTTTTAAGAAAAGAAAAGATTACCATTTTAATGTAACTCCTAAAGTAAACTACTTTTTTTAAAAAAAACAACACTCTTCTTAATACTAATATATTCATGTTCTCAGATGAAATAATAAAGACTGCTAATTTTTTTCACAATGTTCAGTTTGTAATCAAAATTCTGCTCTGAAGAATTATCACAGAGATGCTGCCATGTTTGTGAAATGTAGGCCTCATTGTATTAAGATAAAGGAGATTCCTATTCATGCCACAGATTGCTTGTCTTTTGAGATATATTTTGTAGTCCATTTAGTCCATTTCCATAGCATGAAAAGAACAGAGAATTGTAATTAAGTGCAGTAGCGTATACAACACTATAATCATAATTGCTAGAATTATATTCACAATTTTCCTCACATGTTTTGCAGATGCTTTCTCTTTTATCCACATGCCATGTAGTTCATGTTCCCATTTTGTAGAAGTTGCCATCAATTTGTTGCCACATGTTTTATGTGTCACCGTGTTTTTTTTTCCTCCTCCTTTGTGGAGGAGAACAAGGGTCTGATTCACTAGAAATGTCCTGCAGATTCCATTGTTTCTCTGGTCTCCGAGCCCTGAGGGGTACCTTTCATTCTGCATCTGGTTTGTCATTTGCTCAGCCGTCTACAGGATTTTCCACTTCAAAAGAAACTGCACCAATTGTGCCCAGCCCATCAGCCTGAAAGTTCAAAAAGTGCGAAGTACTTCTCCCCAGGAACAAACTGTGAAATGTATTTGAGATCGGAGTTTTTATTAATTACAGGTGGCATTTGTAAGCCTCCTGCTGAAGCCTGCCATAGTGTTATAAGTGGCATCATTTGTGCCAATTTATAATGTAAAATACAAGGTCTCCATCTGGCTTTAGTATTAGTTACAGAGTCCTAGGTGGGGCTTTGTTATTCAAAACTCATAATATACGATTTTTTTTCTCCCCTTGCTAAAACAAGTCTATGGCAGGTTAGAAATGAGGCCGTACTCTGGAATATGGGCTTGGTTGTTACTACTGGCTGCTCACCTTTTAGAAAAGGACAAATAACAGATTTCAACATCTGTGAGATGATGGAGGGAAGGCATGCAATACGCAAAGTGAAGCATCACATGGCATTAATATCTCACACTGGCACTAGACCTGGACTGAAAGTCTGGCTCTGTCATGCCTCCAAAGAACTGGAAGTTTTCCACCAGACAGCCAAGAGCTTCTGTTAGGTGACAGGGAATGAAGAGACTGGGCTACGGAGATCTTTCTGCACCATTTCTCTGTTTGTTCCCTCCCACTCAGTACGTAAAGTGTTTTCTGCAGCTTTTATTTTCCCCATTTTTTTAATTTTATATTTGCAGAATCTCTCTGCCAAGAAATGTGGCACTGACGGGATATCCTCTTGCACCCAGAATAAAATCTTCAAATATATCAGTGGTTACTATTTTGAGACTTTCTAAATGCATCAGGTTTACTAGATTCAGAGCACTTGAAACATCTAGGACAAAAAATGAGATAAGTGTTTCCAGTGGCTGACTTCTCCCCCAGTCACTGTATGGCTGATGTAATCCCATTTTCTTAACATCTTCTTCCTATCATCTCAAAGTCCTCTGCAAAAAAGAAATCAAAGGTTACATATGCATCTTTTAATGGAAATATACCAGTCTTACCTTCACTTCCCCAAGGTATCTTTTGTACAAAGTTAGTTAGAACTTTAAAGCTTTACATGTTTTCTTGTTCTGTTTTTCATTTAAACTTTTGACTGGCAGGCATTTCCTTAGGTATACCTTTTCTCCTCTCAAGAAATAATTTGTCAAAATCAAAGCAAAATTGGGGTTTCATAGTGCTATTTTATCCTTCAGGAATGCATTTGTGTTCCCTGTTTATATTCTTTATTTATCATAGTTAAATGCATAAAATATTAACACTGAAACAAGATCCTTGAGGGACAGCGAGCTGAAAGAATAGTTTGGGATACAGAGAGGGAAAACGTCCAGGAACAGAGGTTTTATTTGCTTTGTTACCATAACAGCTGTAACACAGCAAACATTTTACAGGGAACCACAGTGTTTTTACTTTGGACTCAGCAGAGTCCCTAACAGAAGATTAGCAGAGCTGGTGTTCACCAGAGCTGTGCACCTCAAACACACGCCAGAAAGAGAGCATGCAGTTGGGTTCACTGGAAAAGATCCTGGTGGGATCCTGAGGTCTGATAGCTGCTCCTCCTGGTTGCTGGGACTCCAGCCACGAGCTGTGCCTTCAAATCTCAGCATCTTTTAAGATTGTGTCATGCAAAGTGCAACCCGTGTTGATATATGCACTTAGAAACGATCAAAGGTAATTTACAAACATACAAAGAGTGCAATAGGATGCTTGAGGCAGGATAGTGATATTTCCCATTACTATATCTTCAGTCTCAGCTTTTCAGTCTTTAGTGTTCACTCTTAACCCTCATATCTGCCCTCTAAAGCAGAAAAACATTTTACAAATAAGAATAATTAAGGCAGAAAATGAAATCTGTTTCCTGCCTTAAGCCTCAAGGAAATCAGCACAAAAGCTGGCTTGCAGTTTCTTATTCCCAGTTCCACACACAGGTCACCTCACACCCTTTCTTAACAGGGTATAAAAAACACAGTGCTTCTGCACTGCCAGTCCCATCCCCATGCTCCATTCTCAGCGTTTTCTACAATGGAAACCACAATAAAATATCCATTATAGCAGCTTGGAAGTAACCCCATCTCAAATGCATTTGCTTCTGTGCCTGCATTGGCTATAGAGATGAAATAGGAATTTATGTGCAGCAATTTTCTGCATCACAATGCTGTTCCTTTAGAGGTTGAAGGTAAACTTTCTGAAATTACCCAGGTATTTTGTGCTGCCACTGCAAACTTGTGTCTAGTCTGCTCTTTACAATCACCTGCTGACTGGAAATGTGTTTCAAATGGAAGGAAGGAAAGAAGGAAGAATGGATTAGTTGAAAATGTGGAAAACTGAGTATATTAAGTAAGTACTCAAAGATAAAAAAGTTTTTTCCAGGGGAAAAAAATAAATAGTGTTTTTTTTCTTTGTGTCCTAGAGATTCTTTCCTTTAAATCAAGAGTTATCTACAGAGAATAGGCAGGAAGCTTATTTCCTAGGAAAATACTTGTTTCTCTACAGGATTTTGGGTGGACGTTTTTTTTTTTTTTTGATCCTAGAATCTGAGGTTAGCCAATCATTAGACTAAAATAAATAAAAAAGTGTTTCTGTTGCATTTTACACTTAGTCAAAACAAAGAGGAAAGAGGCTGCATTTTCCCTATGAAAATTCACTAAGCTATTTTTCATCCCACGGTACAGGATTGTAAACAAAATAGTTTCATACTATCCATTTCATTTATGAATGCTGAGAAATTTCAAAGCTAAAACCATAAAGTTTTAGGTTTGCTTCATTGAAGTGACCTGTATTTCTGACATCACATCAAGCAAAAAAATCCACTTTTGCTGGCAGTGTGTGGAGAGGCTGTCTAATGGAAAGAGGTCTGACCTGGGCTTCAGAAGATCTGTATTCATTTTCCCCTTCAGCTACAGACTCGGTGTGATTTCATCTAACGAATACACCAAAAGATAGCACAAAGGTAGAAAAACACAGAGAGTTCATAGAATCAAACCAGAATTTGCAAGTGATACATAGACAGTTCCCAGTAGACTGGCATAATACATATTTAAATATACAATAGCCTCTCCAGGGGTGTTTAAGACTTACAGCCACCCCTAGTCTCCAAGAGAAAGTTTTTCATTTTGTTTTCACTCTCAGACTCCATCTGGGATTAGAAAGAAAAAAACATCTTGTATTACTTGAAGCTGGGATTCACACGACTGTCAGGAATTTCACTTTCTTCTGAGATTTCTGCAGACTTGGGAGGTTTGGATGTGCTCCACAGGAGAGGCCTAGCTCTTGGAAGCTTATCTGAGTATCATTGATTATTTGGCTACGTGGTGAGCAAGACAGATCTTCACAAGATGCCTAACAGTTCTTAGTGACTCCAAGCTTTTGGGCACCCTTTCTCTCTCTGTAGCATCAGTATGCAAGTACATAGCAAGACTTGGTCAAAACACATGCTTATGCATTCTTACATGTAGAGACTCTTTGAAGAGCCAAGCACCTTCCTCAGGTGCCTCACAAATGCTTACCATTCCCTGGGCTGGTGTGATGTAGCTCACCCTTCGCTGAATGATGAGGGCAAATCTGAATATGAGGATTCAGTGATGTGTTGGAGAAACCTATGCAAGTTCTGAGCTAGGTGGGGAGAAAATGAGCGTTGGAAAGAGTAGTACTGAGACAAAGCAGGGGCTTAAGGTGGTAACCCTCTATATCAGCACCTTGCTGATGCTGTCGTACTCCTTTCAGTTCTAGAGTCGGCCTGAGGAGGTCTTCATCACGCCCATAGCACAGGGCAAACATACTCTGAATTTCCACAGCCCTTGAGGTGTAAACTAGATAGTCTTCTAAGGACATGCCCATGTTTTCCTAGCCTGGTATCATTCAGGCTCTGCAATCAAAAGTGAAAATGTTCTGTTGCTCTCTCTCAACTGATAGCCAAGCTGGAAGGAAGAAGCATCTATTCAATTCAAAAGCAGATTGTAAAGAGGACAGTTTAGGGAATTAAAGTGCTAAGACAGAGGAGTTGCCCTGGAAATAGATGACTGAGAGTATAGACTGACAGTGGGTACAAGGAGGTAAGGGAGCCTGGTGTGTGCATCACAGAGATGTGGGGCCCGGGAGAAGGGTATAACAACACTGTGGGACCACGGGTTGGTGAGGAAACTGAGGCTG
The DNA here is from genome assembly GCA_013400535.1 of Scopus umbretta. Classification (NCBI taxonomy): domain Eukaryota; kingdom Metazoa; phylum Chordata; class Aves; order Pelecaniformes; family Scopidae; genus Scopus; species Scopus umbretta. The sequence goes on from VZTL01011003.1 coordinate 9,906, forward strand.
GATAACAAGCAAGAGGGAACAAGATGGACTGTGAGAACACAAGTGGGATGGGATTAGGACTAATGAGAAGCGTGTGAAAGCAAATCTGGTGTTACTGAGGGGGAAAAAGGAGGATTCAAGAGGAGATATTGAAATTGAATAAGAAAGGAGGAAAGTGGAAGGCTGAGAATAGGAGGGAGGAAAACGACTGTCTGGGCAAGAAGTCTGGGAGGAGCACTAGGAAAGACTGGAATAAGATCCTTGCATTGGCAGTGTCATAATAAATAGGGAAAAATGAACAGCAGTTCAAAAGGCTTATATTTTTGGTCATCCAGGAAACCCACTCATAGTAGTGGTGGTGTCTAAATGGGGAATCAGTCAGTGCTTCGTACTATCAGCCCACGCTGATAGTCTGCACACCCATGAGCAGCTGGTTTATTACCATGTTGTTCCTTCTGTTTCACATCCTGCAAAGACTTCACCAGTGGGAACTCTGCAAGCTGCATTTGCAGCATAGAGCCTTATGGGGCTTGTAAAATGCGTGCCAACCACCCCTTAAGAGGTGCTTCTCTCTTACTGTCTTTATCCCTTATTTTAGTGACAGGAGTCTGTGAAATGTAACTAAAGTTTCCAATGTTACCAATGAATCATGTAGGTTTTAATACTATGCCAAGGAATGAGATTTTGGGTTTTATTAATTTCATTCTTGAAAATCTAGTAAACGACGTGTGAAAATCCTCACTAAAAGATAACTATATCAAGATTACAAAAATCAGGCATGCAATAGTTAAATGCACAAGAAACCTTAAATAATCTCATTCTTTTCTCACCCTCCACCCTGCACTGGAATACAGCTGGAGTTCATTAATATTTTTGAAGCACTTAGAATGACAGAAAATCCCATATGGAAATGAAGAGAAAAGTTTGCCTAGATAGTGTTCAGGAAAAAAAAAAATGCCACATACTTCATAAGAAAGAGGAAACAACATACTGTATCATTGCATTTCTGGACGAAATGAGACCAGGCCATTCAGAAAATACTATATGATCACATAATTAAAGAACTGTATGTATATGTTTATTTAAGGGGACACAGGCAACTGAAATTCTCTGGAGAGCTTGTCCTTCTGCTTGTTAATATTATTCTTTCAGTGGAGCTCGAGATGCAGAGGATAGATAACTATCTCTGCTTGTGACCGTGTGCGTATATGTCTTGCAAATAGTTACTAAGTTCAGCATTGATAGATAGGGCTTTGTAGCTTGTTTCCCATATTATTTAGGATATATGACCTATTTCAGCAACGGCAGATGGTTCCCATGGCAGTCTGTTACATCAGCTTTGGTGTGGGGAAACGGATGCAACAGCTTGGTCTTGTGCTAAAAAGGCACCTCCACAACCACTTAAAAGTTAGTGTCCTCGTTTCATCTGGGCTAGAGTTCATTTTCTTCCTAGTAGCTGGCACAGTGCTGTGGTTTGGATTTAGGATGAGAATAACATTGATAACACGCTGATGGTTTAGTTGTTGCTCAGTAGTGTTTACACTAGTCAAGGCCTTTCCAGCTCCCCATGCTCTGCCAGGGGCACAAGGAGCTGGGAGGGGGCACAGCCAGGACAGCTGACCCACCCTGCCCACAGGGCTATTCCATACCATACGGCGTCACGCTCCGTATAGAAACTGGGGGAGTTGGCCGGGGGGCAGCGATCGCTGCTCAGGGACGGGCTGGGCATGGGTCAGTGGGAGGTGAGCAATCACATGGTGCACCACTTGTCTTGTATATTATTATTATTATTATCCCTTTCTTTTCTGTTCTTTTAACCTGTCTTTATCTCAACCCACAAATTTTACTTTTTTTTCCCCCGATTCTCTCCCCCATCGCACTGGGGAGGGGGGAGGGAGCGAACGGCTGCGGGGTGTTTCGCTGCCTGCTGGGTTAAACCACAACAGTTAGAAACTGCAGAAGGCAAACTGAGAATTGTCTCCCTCTAGTATCTCAGTGAAATGACATCATGGCTCATCAAAAACAGGAAAAGAGGAAAAGTATATTTCCTATCTCTGCATCCACTTAATTTTGATAATCAAAGGGAAAGGTGTAAAGGCACCAAATAGAGAACTTTGTTCTCTTATGACAATGCAGCCATCTAAGGACATGGCTGAAGGATGTTCACCTGCAAAGGAAGAATTAGCACAAACCACACTATATAAATTTTTGTCAGTGTCTTTACTACAGGTTTATATGAATGCATATATTTTAAAAAATGCAAATAATACCTCCATGAAAGGTATGAAAGTTGTTAGCAATACAAAAACCTCTACCAAGGAAACATTCTGCTTTCTAATATTTCTCCCTGTGAGGTCAAAACAAGAAAATAGAGCATCCATGACAGGTGTTTCTTGTAATGCTTAATTTTATAGTACGAGGGCACTCAGCCTCTAGAGTGTAAGGCCCTCTATAGAGTGGATCTGCCACCTGAACAAATTAAATACAGGGTTGGTCTTCTTTTGAAAGATATTTCTGATTAATGTTGACAGATCACTGTGGTGCTGATGATCAATTAGTTAATGTTTGTACAGTATTTTGAAGATGTAAAACTCTATAAGTACTGAGCATTGCTATTATTACGAGTACACTTCAAGATCCTTAGGTAACTGTTGGGAGTACAGTAGACACGATCTTAATCTATTAATAGCCCTTTATAAGTGCAGTTGTTCACAGGCTGCCAAAACATCGCTATTGTAGTATAATTCTTTTTTTTTTTTTCTTTTTTTTTTTTTTTTTTTCCCAGATAGCATGGGTGTCATGAATGTTAACAGCAAGGAAGCAAAATTGCTCCTGTCATCTTCTTCCCATTTTTGTACATACACTATATGAAAGAGTCTGTCTCCTTAAAATGACAGGAGAGAATCACATCCCCCTAAGACTCCAATCATCTGCATAAGGTGTTTAATTTGGGATTTGAGTGCCGGATAATTAGTAGTTGGGGTAGAATCACACTGTTTTGTGAGTCCCATGGCCCAATTAGTAAATCTGACTGTAAAAGGTTGCTGGCATGGGCCTTTAATCTTACCAGCATTTTATTGTCATTGCATGTGGTAGACAGAGCACCCTGTATCAGGGACAGGAGGAAGGAAAAATTTAGTGTCAGAGCAGATAATCTGCTGATGTAAATTGATACAGCTCCTTATTTACATCTGCTGGGAACTTGGCTCCTGGCGTTATAGACACTGCACGTAGTCTCAACTAGCCAGTGAGGGTAACTGAAAACCTACCCGGTGAGGATGTGTACAGTGAAAAGCAAAAAATAATAATCCAAAATAAAAGAAGCGACAAGATTTCCAAGCAAAAGAAGTCAGTGCAAACTCAATTAAGGTCAGGGAAGAAAGAGCAAGAAAAAAAATAGGGTAATAAAAATGTATTTTTGAGTCATTCTTCTATCTCTTCACATGCAGACATGCACAGTCACACCCTCACACCTCCAAGTGTGTACCAGTATTGGTAATTTCTGAGAAAGGGTTTGCCAAAAGGGTGCATTTAGAAACAAGATGGAGCTGCAGGTAACGGTCATCACATGCTTAATTTAAAGCCCACGAGGCCCCCTCTGTCCAACCTGCCCTAAGATGACCCCACACCTGAAATGGGGCCAGCAGGAGCTGGAGGAACTTTCTGCCAGTCTGCACTGATGGGAGGGAAGGTAGCTGTCAGAGGCACCCAGGGTGTCACCCAGGATCAAGAGAGTGTGAGCAGTGTGGGTTATGAGAGGGGCACCTCATCGATGCCACGCACGTTGGCTCTTCCAGATGTGCAAGAGGTCTGAGGGGGGAAGGCAGACTGGCAGAGGTGCTCCAACAACCTTTACCCAGCTCATCACTGTGTGGTCTCGGGCAATCACTTCACCTCTGTTCCCTGCTTGCTGCTTCTGCAAAATGGAGGTGACAACTCTGCAAAATGCTGTGTGAATATGATGTATTAGCAATACTAATTCTGTTTACAGGAATATTTGTTCCTCTTAGTGTTACAGAAACCTGCTATTAGTCTCCAGCTCTCATTTATTTTTCCTCAACGCTGTCCACACAATCACCAGTTCTCATTATGAAAATAATTGCTGCCTGTATCACTGTGTTTTTGTTTGATAATATATTTCATGTTCAGGAGGTCCTATTAAAATTATCTAGTCTGACCTCCCACACAGTGCAAGCGTTATATTCTCACTGAGCCATTCTTACAACAAATCTCACAGTGGAGTATAACCAGCGTATGTTCGTGGGCCAGGGTGCCGCTGTACCAGGCACGTAGCAAGGGATCACCCCTTCCCTGAAGAATTTATAATTTAACTGGGTCCTGCAGTAGAGTTAGAGGGAAGAAATGTGGCTGTCCTTAAGATTATTCAGAGAATCTGTGGAAAGCCCAGCGAATAAATCTGCTAGCACCCAGTGTATTGTTTTACCCCCGCAGCCATCCTTTTTTGTGATGAATAAAAGAAAACCGTCTTTTGTTATGGTAATTCTCTGTCACCTCTTTTTTTAATCAGTGTAATTTTTTTAAGATAATATTCAATTTATTTCCTGAGAAAGTAGTCAGACTTCAAGTCCTCTTCCCAACAGCTGAAGCCCTTAAGAACCTCTGCACTGGAGTCAGTTCCTTAGTATTTCTGCCTATGCCGTGGTCTGATCTTTCCCGATATTACACACCCATCACTGTCGTTGCCAGCAAAGCCGCCTTATGAAGATGGAAAGCCTCCCATGTTAATTTTCAGAGCCGTGCTCTCAACCTGCTACACAGGGCATTAGCCTCACAACTCCCATTAGCCCCCACCGTGTTGAGTCAAGAATCAAGTCCATAAAGGATGTCAGGCATTGTATGCTCCCGGTAATCAGGTTTGCTGCTCGCTTAGCCCCAGCTGCGCTTAAAAATATGTGTTTAGAATAAAAAAGTTGGATAATAGCAAAGCTGAAATATTTGACAGCAGGTTGTTTTTTGGGTTTTTTTTTTAGGCCACGTAAAATATACTTTAGATGCCAACGTGCAAGGAGAATCGTCCCAGATTGCTAATACGGTGTTGGAATTTAAGTAGGCTTTTACCAGAGCAGATGTTTGTACTGTCACAGCAATTAAACTTTCCAGCTAGGCTTTTCTGCGTATGTGGAGTTATTTATATGATTGTTTGCACTGTCCCGAGGCCACAGTCTCTATCAAGCCTCTGTTGTGCTGAGTGCCGGATGAGTACAAATAAAGAGACAGTCCCTGCCCTGTTGAGCTTCCAGTCTGCAAAATAATGTCATTACTTCGCGGCTCGGTGTCACAGTTCAAGGAGAAGCACCCTGACTGGAGGGGAAATAGCTGAAACTGCAGGAGTCGGTCCGTCTTTCCCCTTTCACTGAGGAACATAACACCTAATAACAGCCGGCTCTTTTCTCTTCACCCCGTGCTCCCTGCTGTCAAACTCCACCTGATGCCATGGCATCTGACAAGCAAACCTTTCCTTCAGCCTCACCTTGTGTTTTTTTTTTTTTACAGGAGCGCATTATTAGCAACATAAATTACAGTCTGAGGTCAGTGTTATCAAGCACATGGGATTAAAATTGCGTGCTTTAAAATAAAAATGTCAGTCGTACAGGTGCACGTGGCCAGCTCTGGGGAATATTTTTGACAAATATGAGATTTCTTTGAAAACAGAAGTTTGGAAGGGAGAAGTATTTGCAAATTTGTTTCAAGTTTGGTTAAGAAGTTAATAGGAATATCTTTTTCTAGATATTCCCAGATTTCTTTAAAAAGAGCTATGGTGAAAAAAAGAAAGGTACATGAAAATTTTAAACGAGAAATATTATGGCAGTAAAATAGACCATTCCACCTGAGTTAAAAATGAAATATATGAAGTTTACCCAAAATATTTGGGGAAAAATATATATGGAAATAATATTCTTTAAGCTCTACCCTCATCTTAGCTTTCTTATTTCTTTCAATGACCATGCCTCAGAAATGCAGCAGTCACGTAGCTCTCTTTATTACTTGAATTTTGGGGCCATTCTTATTTAAATGTCTGGGAAAAGTTTCAGGGAAAGGTCATTTGTGTTTGGAATTGTCCAGACACAAATTCCTGATACCAAAATAAAATTACAGATGGGTTAAGGTCTGAGATCGGGTTTGGGTTCCTCCCCAGATGCAATTCAAACCCCATAGGCTTGTGCAACATATTTAGATTTGCAAATACAACAGACAGAAAGAAGCTTTTTAGATTATTTCAGGCTGGCAGAGGGGCTGAAAGGAATATTTTTAATCTAGGTTTGAAGGTACTGCACTTTTTGTATTTAGAGCTGTAAAAAAAGTAGAGATTGTCATCTCTTCCAACTGACATGGCAGCTCTGCTTGCTAGCTGTTTATTAGCTGTGAAGTTGCCATTAAAAATTTGCATTGCTGAAGACCATATGGAAACTTCAAATGACGGTACAGACCTCTTGTTTAACCCTGGTACACTGCCTAGCAAAATGAGCTTTTTTTTTTTCCCCCCAGTGTTTGAACTAACCTTTTGTATGGTCATGTTGACACCTTATGGAGCTGGGACTTAAGCACATCAGCAGAGCACTACACAGTGTCCATGGGGTAGCACGGACATTCTTGAATCCTTTTTTAAGGGAGTGACACCACTGGTGGTCATAGGTCACTCTGCTTTCTAAGTTTCTCATCTTACTTCTCCTGTGCCTTAGATGGCCAAAGCAAAACTGACAAACTAGAACAGGCCCCTCCAAACTATTGTAAGAAGGTTTAATTCTACTGTTTCCTCTCATTTCTTGTGTCTTCAGCAAGTGTTACTCTGTGGTGAGCTGATCCCAGGCAGCAGGGGTAGAAATTTCTCTTCTGATTAATGATATTTCTTCTTTAATTTGTATGTGCACAGACTGGAGTAGATCACAAAGAGGCGGTAATCTGCTTTCTGGACTCACCCAAGGGCTCTGGCAGCTCTGCAGGGTGTCACCTCCTGGGTGCTCCTGGATTTAGATTGTTTCTGCTAAATACTTTGCAGCCCTTAGCTCTCACTTGCAGACTTGCACTACTTGTCTCTTAGCTTGCACGTCAGGATCCAGTCCTGAAGTACATTATTTTTTCCCCAGACCTTTTGTTTGATGTTGACACAAACAGGTGAGCTACAGAGGCAGGAGATCAGGACGACACAAAATTGCAGGCACCTATTCATTGAGGTTTGAATGTTCAGCAGAGAGCTATCTGCAGCTCTGTTAGTCGTCTTCTATTTCTTCAACAAATTGAGGGAATACACATTTTTGCTGGACATCAGGTCTATTTTATGTATCAGAAATACATTGCACACCAACAGTAAAGTGGAACACCAGACCACTTCGTTGCAGCTAGGGTCCTTTAGCTTACCATCATGAACAAGGCATACTTGGTAGGACAGAGGGCCCCCAAGGCTGTTCAAAACCAGTCATAAATATTAGCCATAGATGACAACAGCAGAGAAATTCCAGACAAACATTCTGGCTATGATCAGACCACACATGTATTTTCTGATAGTGCAAGACTATTTCTGAGAAGCTGTGATTGCAAGATTACAGCTGGATTTTGCTGACAGCATCTTTGGCTTTTTTCTTCCTTCTACAATCATTGCTAAATATGAACAAAAATTTGCTCCATTGTCCATAATTTGAGGCATATGAAATGAGAGTATAACACACTAAGCAAAAAACAATGCTGTAGGGGTCAGAGTCCCTGTTCCAGTAGCATGCTGCTCATTTTCTTCTTATATAACAAACCTCCTGTTCTGTCTCAGAAGCATTCACCTATCTTTCCCCATGTTTCTCATCATTTATATCAAAAAATTCTCACTGACCTGTTGACACGCCAGGCTCTAGGTCATTGGTAGTCCATGCAAGTAGGACTTCTACAAGCACGTCAGCAAGAGCTGAGGACTGACAACTGCGTGACAGTTCCTCTTACAAGCCAGCTCGGGCACTGCTCGAACCCATTGACTTAGATCTGTGATTCACTAATGAGTCCCACTGTGGTCTCACTGTAGTTTTTAATGCTTTCAGAGGACTTACCCTTGGAAGCACATTCTGTAATTACACACCTAAGTCAAACCCAGACTTCTGCTGGCTCACATTCCACTGTCGGAGAGTACCACACTAACATGATTGACTCCACTGGGGAAGGTGGAGGTTTCCTTCACAGACGTATAGCTGGGACCAGCTTTCACTTCTCAGTCATTAGAGTTTGGTTACTGGAAGCAATGCAAAAATAAATAAATGGTCATTGCTTCATCTTACAGGGCTGCAAGACTACTTGCATGCACCATCTTGCTTGTCTGAAGCCCTTGGTGAAGCACACAACTGTGTGTTACGTTAGCTAAGGTGAAATGCAGGCTTGTTTTGCTGGGTGTGGGCTACCTGTGTAAGGCTTTGCCTTCCGATAAGCCCGGTGAATGTAACTTCAGTGAAGCCTGTGCTTTGTGCCAGCACGGGAATGAATTTAGTAGGTTGGATATGGTGTCAGTCTTGCAACTAGTCCTTACTGTGTTGTGAATTCAATTTTCATATCAGGAACATACGAAGTCTGCACAAGTTCAGTGGTTGCCAGAGCCAAAACACAGGTAGTTTCTGTTCCTCTGCTAGCCTGGTGATCATTTCTGTTCCCACATTGCTGGGGTATCCCACAACAGTCTCTGTAAAGAAGTAGTGAGGTTTGCAAGCCATTGTTTTCTACCCCCAGATAGTGGAGTGAGCGGAGATATACAAGTGGAGACACCAGCTAAAATCCGTATCAGCCAGTGCAAGCCAGCCTGTTCCAGCATTTTGGGATTTTTTTGTGTCCTTTCTTTTTGCTACAGAGTCACATTGGTGTCTCATCACTTTTAATACAAGTTTCTGGGCAGTGCTAAACAAAGGAAAATTCTACTAATATGCAATTATCTTCACTGAAAAAAAATATTCAGGCATTTAAATGCTCTCTTTTGTAAGATCTTCTTCAGAAAATTTACCTTTGTGGATATGTAATAAAATGGGTAGGCAATATCTTTGAGAAAGCTGAGTTTGCCTGTAGGGAAGAATTAGACAATCTAAAAATTCCCCTCCGAAATGTCTCTTTTGTTGAGCAATTGAAGCTGCCATAATTAAGCAGTGTTTTGTTCTTGCACAGGTTTGTTTACATTTGAGAAAATGCAATGGAACAATTAAAATTTAATAATATGGTAAATAAGATCTGAATAATTTATTCAAACCAAATAAAATGAATGTTAATGATCACATTTTTTGAGACTAGAAGAAAAAACTGACTTCTAAGACTGTACAGAAATTTTGTTCTTTTGTTTGGAACAAACATGTTTATATTGGATCCATCATCAAAGAAGAAAATACAAGTATTTATTTAGGGACAGAAATACATGTAAAGCATGAACTCATTTGAAATTAGATAAACTTGAATGAGATAGAAATTATGAAATGGCAAATACTGATTTTGAAATATCGTATGCCAACTTTTTCCTAAAAGTAATTTTACATATGTGTACTCTGTTGTGTAGTTATACATTTCTTTATACTTTTGCAATGGAAATAACGGAGAGCCTGATTTTTTGCTATTAACAGTAATGGGATCTGTACCATTAGCTTCAATAGTGCATGACCAAGACTATTATTACCATTATTTGTTACAAAGACGTCTAGAAGTGCTAAATAAATAAATAAATCAGAATCACATTGTACCTATGTATAAAGGCTTACAAGTTAACAGCACGCTTTGTTATACAGGCTCTACTGCTTCTGATGAAAGTCTTTTTTCCAGCAGTATGTATTTAGCTTTTTCTCTGAAATAGGCTTAAATAAGTCAAATGATGCATCTTCCATTCACTTCATAAAATATTTTCTATCTCATAATTACTTACTTACACAGTCAGTAAAGAAAGTCTTGTTTATTTTCCTCCAAATTTATTGTTTTTAAATTCAGAGGAATATTTTAAATACAGAGGAATAATTTTGTGTGATTTGCAGCTCAAATTAGCACATTCAGAAAACATGTTCATGGATGGCTGCTTAACTCCCTAAGTCCTGGGTTCTGGTGCTTCATGGGCCAAAACCAGGAAAGAAAAATTGTTTGGCCATTTTAAATATAAAAGAATAACAGCAGAGCACCTAGATGAAAAGCAATAGGAACAGTCCTTCAGAACTTTGCCTAATCCTGCCTTTAACATCCAACAGAGCCCAATGCTCTAAATTTAAAGCATAGCCATGAGTCTGAGAGGATGTCTAGTCCAGCAGAGTAGAATTATTGCTGCTACTCTAGGGAATGCAAAAGTAACAACTACTAAACCCATAAAACGCAGAGTCGAAGACATATGTGGACCATCTGAGGTTTAACGTTTCCTGCAACCTATGGAGAATGCAATGCAGTGTATAACCAGGTCCTGTGTCATGGTTGGACTGAACTGAAAAGCAGCTTTCAAACGCCATAGCAGAACCCCAAAAAACTTGAAGAATGGCTGAGTGCATGCAATGTTTTTTTTTTTTAACTGAAGGAATCAGTCTGTCTTCCATACAACCCGAATGTTGTATCGGTTATTTTTGTAGATTTATATATAATAAGAAAGAAGAAAAACTGAGGCCAGTAGCATTATTTCAAGCTACCAATAAAAACAGTGAGTCTCTCAGACATCTGCTCAAATTTCAGGGTTGTTTTCTGTCCTTGCAATAGGCTGTAATATATACTATGCGGCACCCACAGCAACTGACAGAGTTATTCATGTAAATAATGAAAGAGAAAATAAAAGAGCTAGTTTGATGATACAAAATGATAAAAATGCATAACCAAGACCAAGACAAATACCCAGGATCAAGATGCAAAGGGATGACAGGAAAAAGGGCCAGGGAAAAGGAGATTCTGATCAGATTTTACAACACCAGCGAGTACTGTTTGGTGACATATTCAGCCTGCTGAAGAAGGGTCCATTGTGAAGCTGCTGCCTTTCTTGCAAGACTAACATATTTTGCTGGGTGGCCTACATGTGTGATTTGATCCTGTAGTCACTCAACTAGGTCATTCCACTGGTGCGTTGTAGATTCATGATCTTGTTAAAATGGAGAAGCAAGCACTGCTATTGAATCAGGCAGTCTTGTGCCTTCCTTTCAGCAGCAGCTAGTTCACACCATGCCCAAAGGAAGTGCTGTGAACCTGTACACACTCGTAGCAGAGGTGTGAAGGTTGACATGCCTACTTCTGCCAGGCTGGAAGAGGTGCTTGCTGTGGTTACCCAAAACCATTACTCTGAAACCTGAAAGCATAGAATTGGTCCTCAGGCTTAATAAACTGCATGGTAAATAAGCCTTTCTGAAGTGCCCAAAATCTTGGAGCCACCATGACGTTAGCTGAAGTGAGCTCATTGTAGCCACTTTCGTGTTTCATAGCAAAACTCAAGACTTAACCTATAGTACCAAATTTAATAAAGCTGGACATGCAGTGTTAGCTGTCTGAGGTTACTAAAGCTCATTAGCTAGCTAACAGTTGTTTTATTAATTGCTGTAAAATCCATAAATAAAAAGCTTCAGTCACCCATTAAGTATACACGTAAAACTTTTGTACCTGCAGACTGTGTCTTTTGTAAAGCGAGAAGTCATGTGTACCAATAATAAACAGCAAAACCCCAACAAAATCTCACTGAGAAACTAGTCATTTTGGTAGGATTTATTCTTCCTCATCTTTCACCACTAACTCTTGTGCCTTATTCTACAAAAGTTTTGCTTTTTTAGCTCTTTGCTATCACTGAGCAAAAATGCGCCCTACAGATGAGGAGATATCTTTTTTTCTCTGTCTGTTGAGGCATTTTCTTTGCTGTGCTCTGGAAATATGCCAAAAGGGAAGAAGATAACACTTCTGAACACTGGGTGGATAGCAGACATAAATCCAATGGAGAGATGGACTGCAGCAGCTGACTGATGATGCAGAGATTTCACAAAGGCTGTTTTGTTTGTTCTCGCTGAACCTGAGATTTTCTTCTTCCATTTCTGTCAGTGAGAACAAGGACAGTTCAAATCACTCAGCGAAGGAAGTGCAGGGTTGGTTTTTTTTAATTGCATGACTTTTTTCCTTTTTGTTTTGGCACTCCAGTTTAATGAAGCCAGACCCTACCATTGCAGGTGGGAATTCGCCAGGGAGGTAAGAAAGTGCTGCATAAGGTGTCTGCCCATACTTGCTAGCGAGAGCCAATTGCATCTTTACTTTCCACTGTGTTTTAATTACACAGTTAAAGAATGGGATATTGAGATAGATGGTCTTTGAAAGCTGCACAGTCTTCACTGGTTTTAGTGACTTTTGGAAAAAAACAGGTTCCTTTGTTCAGGGTAGCTTGTAGGGTTGAAGCCTTGGGTCATCAGTTACCTTGATTATAAGATATGG
>VZTL01011003.1:31287-52754 GCA_013400535.1 Scopus umbretta
AGGAAGATAAAATATCTCCCTTACTGTTTCTTTGACGTGGGAAGGGGGTTGTGGAAAATAATAGTTACGAATGTAAAGCACTTCTGCTATTACCAGACCAGATGTTTCTTTTGCATTATAAAATCATAGAATGATAGAATCATTTAGGTTGGAAAAGACCTTTAAGTTCATCGAGTCCAACAATAAACCTAACCCTTTAGTGGATATCCTTGCTGTGCCTCAATGGCTAGCACACAGCCAGAAGCACTTGGAGGAGCTTCCTTACGTGTTACCTCCCCTGATTTGCACTCGAACCACCTTCCTCAGTGCGTTCTCCCAAATCTTAGCTCTTGCAACTTCCCAGAGGTAAGAGACATTGTGTGAGGTTGGAGCCAAGAGAAAAATGCCCTCTCCTTTCCCACTCTTGTGGGTTTGGGAGCTAAGAGAGGAAGGATTTGCCAGGAAGGTATTTATAAGGAAAATGTATGCTTGTTTAGAAATTATGGGCAATCAGGAAAGGCAAAGATTAAACACATGAAGAGGGGAACAGATGCTGTGAAGGAGCTCTGTGTGCGAGTTGAGCTGTGTTAACTGGATACAGGGAAAGTAGGAAAAGGAGTGAATGAAGCGGGATAGCTAAGGAGAAGTTTTCATAAATTGGTGACCAGTTTCCAACTGAAAATGAAGACTAGCCATGTTTGGGCATTTTTGTGGAATTTATTGCTGCAGAACTTCCCCTCTGCCAGAAAGTCATAAACCCATAAAACTGTAAATCTTAGTGATTAACTCTACTTGTTCAATGGGAGGGGAGATAGGTAGAGTGGAAAAGAACAAAAAATCAGTACACAAACTTGTAAAAAACAGTTAGGAGGGGGATCCAAATGATAAGAAACAGAAATTGAAGTGATAGCGAAAATCCAAAATCATACCTCAGCTTTTTCAGTTTTCCCCTTGTCCATGAATTTCTGATCTGTATTACTCTGCTCTGGGAAGATCTTCCCTTATCTTTTGGATAAGATTTAAAACCAAGAGCCTGAGCTCTTGACTCTCTGCTGCAAGAAAAGGTCTTTGTGTTATGGCTAACTTCCAAAATACCTAACATTTCCACTGCTATTTTTATTGGCTCCAGGTTTGCTCTCTGGCCAGCATTTGCAGGGGAAGATGCAGAACACAACAGTTGTGTACATCTTTTGACCTCTCCATGAGAGAGAGGATATGTTGCTAAAGATTAAGGCTACCTGTAACAAGGTGTAAGGGCACCATCTGGTTTCTGGAAAATTGGCAGTTATTCCCAGGATGGGTTTCTCATGTCCTTACAGGGCAAAGTTTAAAATGGCTGCATGTGAAGGTAAATCTTGGCAGCACATGCCTCGGGGAGGGTCTGAGCAGTGGAGAACCCTTTGTGAATTACACTGATTTTAATGTCTCCTTTTAGAGATGTGATTATAGGCAATCTGTTACTCCAGAGATGCAGTTGTCTGTTTATTAACTCTCACATGTATCAACCCCTGCAGAAAAGGGATAACTTATTTTATTGACAATATACTACTAAAACATCATAAAAATGGGCACACATACCCCTATGGTATGAAATTGCAGTGTGACAGCCACAGATGAAGCAGCTGACCACTGCCCATTGGTCACCAGTGTAGCAACATACCAATATTTCTTACAGGGTATTTCAACAGGTGAAAGGGAGAGGAGAAAAAAAAGGGATTTTTATGCCATTGTCTTTTGAGACATTTCATTAAGAGAGATGTTGGATGCATTATGGGCATCTTCTTTCAATCCCAGAAGGCTCCAGCTTCACTTTATATGGCTCACTCTCCCCCTGTACTCAGGGCATCACCTTTCTCAGACTTTCTCCTATTAGCAGAAAGAGACTTCACCCTAAATTTCCCCAGCTTGCTACACATCTATCAACATAACATTTTATATATATTTTTTTTTTTTAAATGTATTTGATACCTTGCAACCCCATGGAACTTCCCTGACTTATCCTGCCACCAGCGAGCAGTGGCAGGGAGAACTGCTGCAGCACTGGCACTGGGTTTGGACCTGAGATGTTGTGTTACACAGCTTTTGCAAAGCTACGTGGTCTCCTTTCCCCACGCCTGCAAGCTGCCAGAAGAAATATCCTGATAATACTTGAGAAAGGCTTAGTCTGGGACCAGCTGCAGATTGTCAGTTGCTGGTTCTGAGGACAAGGCAAAACAGGAGAGGATTATGCAGCTGAATGAGCAGCAGTGATAAGGGAAATTCAGGATGAAAAATGCCTTATTCCTGGAAAACCATGTAACATCTGAGGCTGCAGACAGACCATTGGTATGAGAATCTCACTGAGCAGAGAGAAAGAAGTGACAATAACTATCTGGAAGCTGTCTGCTGCCCCTAACTGCTAATGCAACCATGTCAATTTGGCACAGAAAAATCTTTAGCTACAGTGCTCTGCATGAGTATGTACTGGTATGAAAAAGGTACTAACATGGGTGTCTTTGCCTTCAGTCTGAATGGGAGCAACAGACACAGAGCTCATTCGTGCACCCTGGTGAAGGCTAGTCCAAGAAGCAGTGTGATGTAAGGACTCTGCAACCTGATTTTGCTTTATTTTTTGAAGAAAAATGAACACACAGTCACAGGAGATGGATGAGGTGAGCCTTCCACCGAGGATACCCCTCATCCTGCCTAGCGCCTGCTCATAAAGACTCAGCTGAGCTCTCTGACCACAGGAATGAGCTCTTTAACCATCCACTGAGCATCTGCAGGATGGTGTTTGAGTGTGCATTTCAGCACCTCGGGGCCTATAGCATATACTTAATACTTGGCTTGAGAGAGAGCATGCTGGTACCTTTCCTGTATTGGGGTTGACAGCTGCATCTATAAAACTGCCTGGCAACAGCAGCAGTGAAGTGATTTAATCATCTAGGGACACAATCAGCAACAAGCAGGGACAATGCATGCAGAGGCCTTGACCAGCCCTTTAGAAAAACATATGAACCCCAGAGCCTCAAGGAAACTGCCTGAATCCTGTCCACCTTGGAAAACTCTTGAGAGTCATCTTCGCTCTCTTTCCTTTTCTTGTGAGCTTTGGCCAGCAATTCTGTTTGGGCAAGATGGCCCAGAGGCTTCTGAATAAATACAAGAATTTTTACTTCTTTCCCTCTCTCTTTTACTTGGAGATATCTCATCATTATCTTTTCAAGGTTCTGTTATATTGCAAAGAATTGAGGTGGCTTTTGATGTTCCTGGCTTGCAGATAGCAGCTAAAACATGGGAAACCTCATCAAATGAATATCACATAAAATGAAAAAAGAAAGCTGGCAGAAAATCTATTGAAGTGAAGTACCAAACCATACAGATTCAGGCAGGAATTTAGGACTTAGTCCTACGAAAAGTGCAATGCAGGAGGGACATTAAAATTCAGGAACTGGGAAATTGCAATAAGTGTCACATGAAATGTAGGCTACTATTATTTTGATGTGAAAGAATATCTGATCCAGAGAGTGCATTGGTGCTATTCTTAGGTCTTACATGTGATGCATCTGATCTAAAGTGTGTGTTACTGGTATTATAACTGTCCAGTCTGCATGGGTGATAGGCTAGCTGGCAGCAGACAGAGTTGATATTTCTGGCCTATAAAGGCACTTGTATTCACTTCATTATGTCCAAACCCTCGGTAGTTAGCAAAAAAAAACCCTGGCTCTGAGGCACTTGATGGTACTTTCATTGCTATGATCTTTAAACTACATTGCAGCTATCCAGAAAGCAATAACTGTGTTCTGATAAGCCCTATTTTTTTAGGACCTATTTTACCTTTGTCTCTCCTCAATATGCAAGCAATTGAGAGCCTGCTTGCAGCCTCGTTTTGTATCACTTGTGGGCACCAAATGTTTTGATCAAGGAGGTGATAGTGCAAGAGACTCAGGGAGGGTCCCAGAGACCACCACTCGGAAGGTTCCTTGGAGAACGTGGGAGGTGGCAACCAACGTCCCCAGCAGGCAGCTCAGAAAGGAGGCTGAGGGATCCTGCTCTGACAGGCTATAAACCAGTGCCAAAAGGATTTGGAGGGTCCCAGTTGCCCAAAGCAATGATCTTAGGATCCGTAAGCAAAACCCAAAGTGCAGTATTTGAAAGCAAGTCAGCTTTAGCCTGCATTCCCCCAAGGATGATTTCCTCATAGCCTGTCTTTGCAAGGCTTTTGAAATGGAAGTGCTTTGCTTCTTATAATGCGAACCATATCTTTGTCCAAGCTTTCAGTTACTGACTTGCTCACACACAGGTTGTGTGTGTTAAAACAGACAGCTGAAGCAGAGCGCCTGCTTTATCTTGTCCAGCTTCCTTTTATACATTTCATTTTTTATATATATTAATTTATTTAAAAGGACCCTGCTGAATTAGAAGGTATGCATTTGGGTTTTCTGCTGAATCATTCTTTCTGTCTCCCTTACAAAGACTCACTTTGAAGCCTGCATTTATTTTTCCCAGTATGGTGTTCCACACTGCTGCCTGTGTCTTGCCTATACGCCTGCGTGTGGCACGCAAAGCTCTGCTGCTTGTGCAGTCCGCTGTGGACCACGCAAGGTATTCCCGCGCACAGCGGTGGCTTGGTCGGATGATCACCGTTTTTCCACGTTTTACGTTCCTTGTCCTTTGGCTTCTTCTCACAAGTCTTCTGGCTTCACATCTGCCAAAGCAGAATAGTTTCAGCTTTTGGTTGCTATCTCTTCCCATCCTCCAGTTCAAGTAGAAGTAGTTTTGGAAGGATTTCTTAAACACTGCTTATCATTTTTACTCAAATAAGCACAACAGATAATCCATCAAATGCCAGACATAGATTGTGTGACTCTGACTCCCACAAACTCATGTTTCTTTATGGCCTTTTTCTTTGAAAAGAAGCACAACCACATCACATAGCTATGTTTAATTATTTGCAAGGGGCAATTTCTTATTCTTTCCTACACTGCATGGAAGCTTTTACCCACCTCACCTGGCTTGTGGTTTAAAAGCAGAGTATAAGCAACGTTTAACTTTTTTGCTTGGAAGTGAAAACTATGACTCATGAAACGGCAAGGCTCAGTAGGATATGTTTTCAGAGATGTACAATACAGGCTGCAAGCTTAAAACAATGAATGGCACAGGGAAGGTAAAACATATTTCGAAGTATCTTAGCACATAAAAAAGAAACAAGGAAGCCAACTATGAAATGAAAAGGAAGCAGAGAGCAAGTGCTATAAGGAGCGTATGTAGCCTGTGAAACACATTGCCAGGAAAACACCTTTGGGACTGGGTACAAAGCCTGGCTCCCTGGCTGGGTGCGTGCCTTAACCACCTTCTGAATGCGTCCTGGGACGAGACCGAGCTGCGTGCACACCTTGCTTCTTTTTGGATACAAAATTTCTGCTTTGGGGCATTAGCTGTTAGAATAAAGGGAGTTATACTGCCAGACACTTCTTATATTTTCCTCAAAAGCAGTGTGTGTCTGCTGTTGCCAGAGACTGCATTCTGGCTATAATGAGTCACTGGTCTGACCCAGAGGAGAAACTTCTTTGTACCGAAAGCAATGTATTTATAAATTATTTCTTAATTATTCCTCTTGCTTGCCCTGCAGATCCTGCCTTTGTTTTGACTGTGTCCGTTAAGTTATGCGTGCAGCCAGGCTTATCCGGACTTGCGGCTCCTCTCACCAGATAACAACATGAGGAATTTCAGGACAGCACAGATAACAAAAAGAGAGTAATATATATGCAGATGTATGGCCAGTTCAAGACTCCTCTCAGACTAATCTCCAATCTTTATTTGTGTCGCTTGCAATCTAAGCTCGGCTTCTGTCTGTCACAGAAAGTAGATGGCACCCGTCAAGTCCTCTGCTGCCTGTTACAAACTTTTCAGGATCACAGGGTCAAATCAGCGGGGAGGTTTGTCAAATCTCAGCAGACCACTTATGTTTGGGCTTAAAAGTTTATTCTGTCCGGCTCACTCACTGCAAACAAGAGGAAGAGTCTTCTGTCGACATTCCTTTTCATACTTTTATTTGCTAACTGACTCTTAAGTATTGCACTCACCCCAAAATGTTGACACTCTTGCATTTCAGGTGACCGTTTGTTGTAAAATTATTTTGAATCTTTTTGTGCAGATGGTGGGATGCTGTGCCAACACTGAATTAGGGCTTTGGTCATTAAGAGGCAAATGTGAATGTGTTTGATTAACCCTCTTTACATTTTTGTTTGTTAGCTTATTTGTCCTTTTGGAAAGTGCTATTATGTTAGAGCATTCAGTGTATATTTGTGCTGAAGGTGTGTGCAGGGCAAATGGTTCACCCAAAGATTCAAAAATAAACCATGGTCAGAGTTCAAGAGTGTTTCTTGCAGGTGGAGGAGAGAAATGAGGAAAACAAAGAAAGGCTAACAGTAAAAAGACATAACCATAATAAAGGCACAGATATGTAATGGAAGAGAATTTGATAAACAATTTTTAAAAATAGTTTTAAAAAAACTACTGCAATTTCAATGAATAATACAAATAGCTTATTCAAGGGATTTGATATTTTAATGGTGATTAGGCTGGTAGAAGCAGATTTGGATATATTCCTGGATATTTGAGTTTAGCACTTTGTTGAATATTGAATGGTATTTGCCCAAAGCCATTGTTTATTCCAAACATTATAGGCGTGTATGGAATTTGAAAAAACAAATAAGAGAAGACAAGGTCCATGCCCTGAAGAGTTTACAGTCTCAGGGTCTGCAGAGTACACAGAACACATCACAGAACTAGACAGCTCTCAGCATCTCCAACACTATTAGCAAGCACACTATGGTGCTATCGTTAGATTTATTCATAGGATAAGGCCTGAATTAAAGTACCAAGATAGACACTGTTGTGGTTTTATTTAAAAACAAAACAAAACAAAACAAAAAAACCCCAAACAAACCCAAAACCACAAAAGCTACAGAATTACCAGCTACAGCTGCCAAAATCCACTGGCAAAATAAGGTTAATCCGTGAGTTCAAAGAGTGGCAGGTTGAATTTCAGGAAAAACAAGCCCTCCTGTGTTCTTTGGCAAAAAAAGCCTGCGATGATGTTCAGAATAAACATTCCCAGCAATGCTAAGTGCACGTTCCCTGCCCATGCTAAGTCAGTGAAGCTGCCAGGCAGGCATGTACAGATTCAGCTGAGCATGGAAAATGGACACTGTCATGGTGATGGCTTGGTGTCTGAAAAAAGAACTTTTTCCATTTAAAAGTTAGCCCTTTCATATTGATTTCAGCAGATCTAAAGAATAAATCAGATGAGTTTAGTGGAGGGGAATGAATGACTTTTGAATATGTTCTGTTGCTAAGTCTCAGCCAAGACTCCTTGTTGCCTTATGCCATCACTTACATCCATGTGGAGGGTGCACCGGGACGTAAAACGCTCACAGTCAGTAAGAACAGCTTTTCACACTTGTTTTGCACCTTTATAAAATATCTCTACGAAGCCAAGGTAGCAAGGAACAACGTTCAAACTCCACAGGCTGAATTTGCCCACTGATTCCACAGCAACTCATCTTTGAAAAAATAGCCTGGGAACTTACAGAGGTAATAGGTGATGTTTCTGCAACTGCACACACCTCTGGTTTATCGCAGGAAGAGAGAAATTACTGAATGGCAATTAATACATCCGAAGAAAGGGGAGTTTATTGCTCATACAAACACATGCACCAGCAGCGCGTGGAGTTCAGGATTTCATTTCATCAGGATTTATATTTCACAGCGCTCTAAAGCATAAAGGTACAAAGACGGTGTTTTGCATATCTGAAAGTTTAAACTCAGGTTCTTTCACAGTTTCTGTAGAATTCAGTCTACTCATGTTTGCGGTAATGCTTAGCTACTTGACAGAGCGATAGGTAGGCTGGGAAGCTTTGATGATATTGAAGTTTGTCAGTGGCAGTGGATCAGAGAAGCTGCCTGGCCCCTGTTGCCTGATGTGCCCAGAGACCATCGGGCACAGAAGGTGCAGGAAATTGGGTGGCTGAGGGAGTCAGCTCACTGATTTCCAAGATGTCTTTGGCATGCGTTAAAGCAGCCTGGGGACTGTTTTAAACAGCTCCAGTTGGGAATAAGCCAAACACAGTAGTATTCTGGCCAAGTCCCGGCACTCTCCTTTCTCCAAGGCCAGACAGGATTGATGGTATATTAGCAGGGTTCATTGACTGTGTGCCAGTGAAGGATGTTATAATGCCAAGAGAAATCTCAGCTGGTGAGATCTGAAGAGCTTCCAGGCTTTAGGCACTGCTATATGAAGTTTATCTGAAAAACAAGTCCTGAAAATGTGAGGTTCTGCATGTCATGTTAAAAATGAGAAAAAGATAGCAGAAGCAAAAGACAGTAAAGGGGAAACACTTGGAAAGTTCAGTAATAATAAGCATTGCCACTTGGAAAAAGTATTTCCTGAATGAACTAGGAGAGCTTGCGAAGAGCTATGAAGTCACTTTGGAATGGCATTGGCTTGGAAAGAAGACCAGTAAGGTCATCCAACAGCCATCCAAGGGACAGAAGAAAACACGATAGCAGAGCTAAGCCCATCCAGGTTCTACAGGTCCCCATAGTCTATTTGCTGCTCTCTGGTGTTATGTCTAAAACTAGATCCTCTCCTTGCTCTAGCTCAATCTCAAACCAGAACACCTCAAGCAAGAAAAGCTAATTCCTTGGAGATCTCAGGATTTAACAAGATTTTGGCAGAATGCAGAAATGGATGTCCTATCACAGTGATCAAGTTCCATCCTAAAGCTGCCTTGGATTTTGCAGTATGCTCACTCCTAGAGATCTTAGTTCCTTCCTAGTCTCTGTTCCCTTCCTTAGTCTTTTTATTGGAGAGCTGTTATGTCACCTTGCTCCCAAACTAATAAATATATGACTAGTATGCAGTCCAAAGATGTTGATGACCAGTTTATTTGTGTCAGGATTGCATTTTGCTTGCATAATTATAAAGAGGAAGAAGGGGAAAGGATATTCTGTATATGCAGCAATCGTATCCCATACCTACCTTCATCTTGTTAAGCAACTAAACTGTTTTAGTCCCTTCTCATATATTTTATGAGATATATTCTTCTTTCTGGGGAAAGGTTCTCTGTTCTCTGCCTATCTGTCTTGCTTTTCTTTGCACCTGTGCCTATCTTTAGGGAAATATTAGATTTCAGTAACTAAACCTCTATTATCTACCTCCACAGGTATTTCTGTATCCATAGGTTACTAGTATCTGAGCACTTGTAGCCTTACAGTAATTAGCTGCAGGTAATATTCCTGTTTCTAATTTTAAATAATAAATGTGCAGAAGTCGAGGGCTCAAAAACACAAATACAGACTGCAATCATTCATGTGTTGATGGGCAAGTCCTCTTCTGTCACTGGGACAAATTTCAGACCTGAAAGAACATCACATTTTTCACACGTTTTGAGGCTTTGCAGGTGTTTGGCAATCCACTGAAGTTCTGGTTAAGCTGCCAGACAGCTAAAAGTTTATCTGCTCTTACTATCCAGAGATCAGCCATACAGTTTGTGTGCACACCGCAAGTGTGGTGCTTCCCGGAGGCTTCCCACTTACTGTGCAGGTTTTAGCAAAGTTGGTTTGCCACATCCAAGAAGCGTAGGAGAAATTTTTGCCTGTATGCACAGTTTGGTATCACAAGTACTGTAAAGCTGACTCATCCCTAAAGCATCAAGTTCACCAAACATTACTATCACTTCTCTGAACACAAATACAGAGTTTATAGACACCTGCAAGGAACGTGCCCAAGTGGATACGTTAACTTTCCACTGAAGCCAGCGGTTTTCTGCACAAAGAAATGGTTCAAGACTGAGAAGCCATTCCTGAAGTCTACGTTTGGCAAAGTAGTTTGTTGCCTAGGTGTTTTTGCTACCTCAGCTAGTTCCTATAGTTTTCTTCAGTTTCTTTATTATTGCTTTGGCAGATTTCACTACTTGAACTTTTTTTCTGTAATTTAGTACCTCTCTCATCACCACCATCATCATCGCCACCATGGTTGTCATTACTGTTATTATTTGAAAAGCCTGCTCTTTAGATCTTATGAACCTTTAATTGCTACAGAGAGATTGCATGAGCTGGTGTTCCTACTCTTCCTGGCAATGCCAGCACTGAACAGAGGGTGGATGTTTTAAAAATCTGCAGCATGAAAAAGTAAGGGCTTTGAATCACATTGGCATGTTACATCATCTAAAGGGCTTCTTCAAGGAACAGATTTTTAAGGACTGTGCTAATTAACATTGGCAACTGGCATTAGAGGTAAATCATTCCATTTAATTCTGGATGAGAGCTGTCCTTTAAGAGTACCTTCTGGTGAAGACCATTATTACCATTGGTATTATTTCATATATTTTTTGGCCATTAACACAGCTCTTTTCCTAACACCAGGCAACATTTCAAATAGATGTCCATTGCTTTCCCAAATTCTCTTTTAATTATCACTTTCTTTCTCCCTGTACCCAATGAAAGTTAAACTAGGGCCTGGTTCAGCCCCGGAGGATTTAGTAGCTTTGTGATATTTTACTGAATTGTTTCTGGAAGCTGGGTGCAAATTGAAACCTGTGCCTCTGGGGAAAGAGATCTCTGAGAGGCCATCATGCTCCTTGGGTAATGCAGGAAGCCAACATCAGCTTTATGTCAAAGGATTGTTCTCACATTTTTGAGGTTTCATTTTCAAGTCCTGTGCTCCACTTTTTCACTGTCTTCATGTATTGATTGTCACTGAGTGGGACTGACTTCTAAGCTAGCAGCCAGATCTTGAATTGCGCTGCATGGCTAACTGATGCTGTATGTTTTATTAGACTTGTCCCTAATAGTTTTTGCACATACATAAGCCCTGAAGGAATCACCATACCCTATAAGATGTCCTCCTGTATGCCCTTCCTGTCCATTTGCCCTTGTAAATATGCCACTAACAGAGCGTTTCATTAGTATCTCCCACAAAGATGTTCAATTACGTTTTAGAACTCACAGACATAAAGGATCAACTTCTTCATTGCTTGCTGTTATGATTACTTAATCTCCCAATCTTCCACTTTGAGTCCATGCAGATTTAAATTACCCGCACTGGTGTTTTGAGCTTCTCCAGTGTTTTGAACTTGTGCAGGAACACATATGGTCTTCTCTTTACATTCTATTGGTAGATGGTGCTCCTAACAGAACTGGTCAGAAATTCTTAGTAACTGGGTGGGTATCATTGTCCTTAAAAGCCCATGCACTTTCTCTGTTGACTTGACCCATACCTGACAGGCAATTCAACAGTAACGTTACTGTGGCACTTTGTGGTACAGCAGTAACATACCCCTTCAACACATGAATGTTATGTGACAAAGTGATGTTTTAGAATATTTTAATAAATACCAATCCTACAGTTTTCACAATTTTTATCCTTTAATCAGAACTGTTCTTACATATAGATATCCGGGTCAGACAGCTTTCTCTCTCTCCCTGGAAAAGATGAACAACTGGCAGCAAAATAGCTACTGCTCTGTCTTCCTAGAAATGCTGGTTGAAGAAGACCTCTGAAGGTCATTGGTTGAACTTCCCACCTAGACTGGGACTATGTCCAACCCCAGATCAAGTCAGCCATGACTTTAGGCAAGTCTAGAAAATCTCCAAGGACTGGGATTCCAAACCCACCCTGGGTAACCACTTTTTTCCCCCATCCATTTCAAAAAGCTGTAGGTTGCTGTTGAATCTCTCTTTCGTCTCGTCTCTGTCAGAGTAAACAAGCCCAGTTCTCTCAAACTCTCCTCATGAGTAACTCTCCCTGGCCAGTAATAATCTTGGCAGTTCTCTGCAGCATCCCCTCCAATTTCTCCCCTTGAATTAGGGAGGTCCAAAGCTGGACTCATTATTCCAGGTGTGGCATCACTGGGGCTAAGTAAAGGAAGATATAATTTCTTTTAATTTGCTGTCCTAATGGAGCCCATTATGCAGTTTTGCTGTATTCCTGATGCAAATACATGGACTCATGCTCAGCCTTGTGCCCATGATAACCCCTAGGCCTTTTTCAGCATCTTCTATTCACATCAGATGAATACTACTGTCTGCTGTGGCCAGGCCAGAGCTCAAGTACTTGATAGCCACCTTTTTGGTCTTGTGAAGTACAATGTGATAACTTGGTTTTTTTAAGGATGTTGCTTCCCTTAGCCTTCTCCTGAAATGTTTTGGTTTTTTTTCCGATAGTCTCAGTTCCTTTATAGGCACACCTTCATTTGCCTTTGCATAGGATTAAACAAAGCCATCAGTCTTCAGATTCAAGGATCTCCATGAGCTGTCACCTACTCACCGTCTCTTATTTACCAGCTAGAAATGTCCACCCTGAGCAGTTACATGCCATACTTCCCAAAAGACACATTTGTGCTTTTCATCTGGTGTTTTTGATGAGTGGAAAGAGATTCTTGCAAACCTCCATGAAATTGCATAATGCATATTTTTATGTGTATATATATACACCCATCTATATAGACATAAATATGTTTAATATAATAAGAATCTCAGATCGATGGCAAAAATAGCTCATACAATTTCTGTGATGCCTGTTGAGGATGTTGGATTGGAAACACTGCATAGTTCTGGGTCTCACTCTTCTGTAGCTCCTCAGTCTGTCCATATCTCAGTTTGGTTTCTTGTTTCATCCTGAGATGATAAACACTGTAGTCAGAGGCTGATTTTCTTTTCTGTGCATATTTAGACACTGACTAATACAATTTAACCTGCTGCTTAAGCAGGTGTCCAGCCATTATCATCATAATAACGATAATGATAATAATAAACCTAAACAAGGCTAATTTTAGCAGACACCTGAGCTTGGCTTTCTGAAAATTAGTTATTCAAAATTCTGAATATCTAGCTTACAGTCTGCCTGTTTTTCCTTTGCCATATGTAAAACAGGGATAAAGTACTTATCTGTTTCCCTGGAGAGTAAATATATTAAATAGTGCTTTTATATACCACAACGACAAGTTCTTATAACTAAGAATGCGAACGAGATAGCCCCTTTCACATCAAGATATGTAAGCTAGTCCTTTCTTCTTTAGCATTAAGAGAGAAACCTGAAGTGCTTCCAACTCTTCCTGCAGCTGGGGTGGAGATGGAAAAGCTTACACCTTGCTTAGGGAAGCTAAAAGAACAAAAATCCACACAGAGCATTCCAGGAAGAAAACTGCAGATTTTTCTTTTAGGTATCTGCAAACAAGCCAAATGCAGCACATGTTGCATTAGGATTTTCCCACTCTATTAACCTGTATTCCCCACAGCAATATCCTTTGACAGGAGCACATTTCTCCACTACACAGCGGTGGTGGGCTCTTCCTGGCGTAGCCAGGCTGCAGCCCCGCAGCACGCTGGAGGCTGGGGCAGGCACAAAGCCGGAATAACAGCAAACGGCGGGAGAGGCACAAACCCGGCCGTGCTGAGAGGCTCGGGTGCACCTCCTGCCTCGACTGCCTTTTTCTCCAGAGAAGCCAGATTCCCCGTCACGATATATATAACACTTTTGAAGCAAGCATGCAGCCTAAAGGGGATAGAAATGTAGGTTTCGTGGGCAGTCAGGAAAGCTAGAAGGATGAACGTGGGTAACTGGTATTTAGTGGAGGTTGAAATAAAATGCAGGCTTAACTCTTTTTAAGTTCTTTTTACTCAAAGATTTCTTAATTTTTTTAGACCTAAGTTGAGCCTCCAAACACCTCTGTAAAGTAAATAAGCACTAGAGATGGAAATAATATAAAAAAAATTTGCCTTGAGGAAAATTCTTGATATTTCAGTATTTGTTCTCATCTTGAAATGTGAGCTGAAACCAAAAAAAAAAAAAAAAAAAAATCCCAAGGAACAGAAAGTTCCAAAAAAATCACAATTTGTAAATGTGTGATTTCCTGTCACATTTCCTTGCCTGCTTTTGGAAGAAAAGTCTTGTGCAGTCAGAAGATCAGTCTGCTCCTCCATCCATCTTTTCTTCCTCCTCCCCAAAGCAGTTTTGCATCCTGTGGCTAACAAAATCAAAGGTTTCAGATACTTTAAGTTCCCATAGGTTTAATCCAGATTTACAGAAAAAATGTAAACAAATGTCCCAGTGAGAACACGAACTACAACATGGACTCAGAAGTAGTCTGTTTCTTTGGCATCTCCTGGTTAATCAGACCCTGGTCCTCACTGGGCAGGCAGACCGTGACTGTTTCAAAATCAATGGCATTTTACAACATAGACATTAAATTGATAATCACGGGTGGAAGGTGAGATAGTGTATATTTGAGGAAATTATGGAGTGAGGGAGGTGTTAAGGATTTTCTTAGGATTTAAGAAACAAATTTCTAGAAAATGGCACGTTGTTTGTTCTGTGTCCCATAAGCATTTTATTTTCTATTGTCTTTTGCAATCTGCAGAACTGAATTCATATCAAAAAGTAATAGCTTGGCATTACTGAATTAAAACATTAAATTTCTGTTTAACTGATCCAAAGTGTTTTCTTTCCACTGCATTTACATTTTAATTTGGGTTGCCTGTTGACTCTGTCTTCCCCGCAAAATTAACATAGCAGCTACTCAACGTATTGCGGTGCTCCTCTGTAGGCAGTGCGATAGAGGACAATGCTGCGGGGCCTGACAACACTTTGCTCTGCCTTTGAGGTGTAGCCCATCCAACCTACTAGGTCCATGACACTGCAAGTGGACCCAAATTAAGGGTAAGCGATTACAGGGTATGCAGTTTGAGGATCCATGGACTCAAAATGATGCATTTTGTTAGTCTGAGAGTCCAACACATTCTTTTTTAAGTCACGCCCTTTCAAGTAAAAGCAATGTCATGCCTCCTACTATTTTTTTTTAATTACAAAAAGCTGTATTTTTCTAAAAAGAAAATAAAAATTCCACCTCTAAACTGTCCCCTAGCACTAATCAATAGACTGAATCTACTTGGTAGGTGAGTTAACTGAGACTGTAATCATATCCCGATTTCACTTTCATTGACGTAAAGTGAAAGTGACTCCATTAGAATCAATTGAGTTACATCAGCGTAAAGCACCTTTAAAAGATGTTGGAATTAGGCCCAAAACCAGCTTACTTGCCGCTAATCTAGAAGCTGCTGATAGATCAGAATTACAATCGAGGAATCCAGTCTCACAGGCTATTATTTTAATCATTGAGCTACAACAGAACTCTCCAGGTCTATTTCTTTTATTATCATTATGAAGTATCTACGTCTAAGCATCTACCTCCTATGTAAAGAAGATAATTCCTTCTCAATCACACTGTTTAAAGTCCTCTTCTACTTTCTTGTTGTAGAAACCTGTTTCTACAGATTCTTTTCTTAAACCACCAACTGAAAGACACAAATGTTCTTTCATATTATTTGGTAAGTAACATTTGGGAAAGCAGAAGCACAGTGACAATGTTTTCTATGTGCCCGGGAAATAAGAGGTGATATTACAAAGTAAAGTTTTGGAAAGCTAAAAATGAGCAGTGTAAAGCACAAGAAAGCAGCTGTAACTGTCAGTTTAACATCAGTGACCATATTGTAGGATTTACTGTCATGATAGATTAGTCCAGCAGTGGTATTTAAAGGTTTCAAAGGATAAAATTCTTATTTGGAAAGAACAGTTAATTGTTTATATTTCCAAACTGCCCACTGAGACTATGGCCATCCACAGTAGGAGCTGGGGGCAAGACAGATGGTAGCTCCTGGGGTGCCAGAAGACACAGGGAGCCACTCAGGGACAGTGGAGCAGGGTCTCACCAGCCAGAACTTATCTCATCACCCCCAGCCAGGCTCAGGCACAGCCCAGTGATGTCCAGGCAAGTCTCCTAAGCCCTGAAATTAGATGTTGATACCCAAACTGCCTATCAGGAATGATCCTTGGAGTGTACTTGACCATGAGCCATGCCTAGTTGTTGCCTGGGAAGATTGCATGAGGACCATGGTGAGAACAGAAGAGATTGTTGCATGCCAGAGTTCAAGCCTGGGTGTGGTGGAACAGCTGTATACATGCAACCATGGGGTTTGTTGCCAGGTAGGGGTTGGTTTAGGACCGAGCTTCACCAGAGAACTTTCACCACCTGCATGGATGGCGATAGCTCATTCCAAGTCTCAGCTCTCAGTCACCCCAATTCACTCTCTTCAGGATAAGTCCTCTCAAGGTAGTGCTCACTGTGGGCAGATGCTCTTGAGGAAGAGTCAGTGGTGAAAATACAGCCCTGGCTTTGGCTGTACCTGTGCAGTCACCCTGTGTGTTGCTCTATCCCAGCAGTTAGGAAACACCTGAAGAAGGGAAGACACCTTCTTTGATCTCTTGTCCAATAAATTACATTCTCACCAATGGCAAGTGTGGAATGCATAGCATGAGGGCAACTAATGCCCAGGATGTATCTCACCATGTGCTTGCTCTTTTAAAAAATACAAGTAATGCCGTTTACAACTGCGAAGTAATATTGACATGCTTAATGCTGCTTTATTCAAAGACTATTTATCAAACTAAAATGACTATGAAATTTTTTTTTCTTAAAGAACTCATGCTTTAATTTGGCTAGCCCAGAACTGGTCCAGAAATAAACCTTCAAAGCTCATTTTTATGAGCAACTGAAAAACTCGAAGTGCGCTAGGAATAAATTAGCAGTTTCTGGCAGTCATTGTCAGTCCTGGATAAAGCAGAAC
Source organism: Scopus umbretta (assembly GCA_013400535.1). Lineage (NCBI taxonomy): Eukaryota > Metazoa > Chordata > Aves > Pelecaniformes > Scopidae > Scopus > Scopus umbretta. The sequence goes on from VZTL01011003.1 coordinate 47,932, forward strand.
CTGCATTAAACATGTTTCAGACAGATGAGGAATTGCATAAAGTATCCAGAACTGTAAACCAGAATTCTGCTTCATTAAAAACTAAATAGTGTCCTCTTCTATGCAGTGTACTCCTATATATACTTGTGGTTAAGCAGGTTGTTCAGCATCTATTGATGCGTTCCTTCTTCCCTGCTGTAGAAAACTACATTGACTTCTTAAAGACTGCGTGAGGAAGCATTAGGAGCAGACCCCTAAGTGCAGCATTTTCCTCTCTGAAGGCAGGGTCCAAAGTCTGCTGACTGAAGCAGCTACACTGTACTTCACAGGAGGCCCTTAAACTGGTTCCCGATAATCACGGGCAGACGTTCTGTCATGCAGCCCTCTTCATCCTTCCTAAAAGGTAATAGTCATCCACAAAAAATAATTTCGAATTTTGGGGAGCTTTAAAACACTACATTCCATGCTGAGTCTCTTATTATTTCTTCTCATCTGGCTTCAAGGTTTATATGCAGTTAAAACAACCTTTGTCCTTTGCAAGCAACCTATTTTTGCCAGTAATTCACTCTGCTACTCTGACCTTATTTGCTGATGGCATAATTTGTCTTGCAACCCTACATAAATACACTACATCAATAACATTTTCTCAAGGCTATTTTCCCCTGAACCACACAAGAGTAAATTGGTTATTTTTCTTTTCAACAGAGCAACAGACAACATTATAACTTTCCTTGTAAGATTCTAATGTAAAGCAGGCATGCAGACAAGGTTTGTTTTGTTTTTATTGCTATTTTTAAGATGAAGACAAGGTGGTAAACTAGAGCTAAAGTTCGGGGTTTTTTAAAATCTACAATTGAACATGACCTTTTCTGTTCTCATTCAGTTTGCACAGAGGAGTAATTTCCAAAGTAGTGTGGGAAGGAACAATTAAAGTTAAATGTTAATTTTCAAAAAAGAAGACCCAGCTTGCCTTCTAGTTTCTGAATTACACCTGGAATAAAATTCAGGCTCACCCTCCTGGGAAAAGGCATTGGAAACAAACCACTGGTGTGGGAAGCAAGAAATAGAATAATATCTCATGAAATCAGACTGGTCTTTCCAAATGGTCATGGCTTAAGGTAGCAGTATTCTCCTTCAAAGCTGCATTTGCTATCATTTTCTTTATTGTGGACTGTGGACTCCTAGAAAGAGGCCAGATTCTGCACCCCAGTGGGCAACAGCAGAAGACGTTTGAGCCTGTCCTAGTTAAAAGTACTGTTACTTAGTATCTCTGTAGATGAAGGGGAACCAGGTAAGGGTTTTCTAAGTCATCAGCCTCATCTTCCTAACCTGTTGAGGTCTGTGCCAAAAACTGCCCACTGACCATACCACACAGCAATTTCCACATTAATATTCTCGTTTAAAAAGTCCTAGGCTCAGGCAGAGTTTCCTCCCAGTGTGAGCATAGGGCTGCTCAAACTTTGCGCCCTGTAAGTCAAGAACATGTGCAGCTCTACCATGCTCTCGGTTTGATGTGTGCTTCCACGTGCACACCATCTGTAGGATCAAGTCATGCCCAGGATCTACTGCCTGAAGCTGAGAGACCTCGGCCTCCAGCTAATCGTGATCTCTTAAGCTAAGCACATATAAGCTGTATACTGGAGTTTTTAATAAAAGTTCAAAGGATTTTTTTTTTTTGTTCACAGTGGAAGGTAACCTTCCAAATTAAATCGGGAAGTGACAGCTAATTTTCTCTGCATCAATAAACTCCATTCATAGATTTTGGTGGGCTTAAGGGAACGCTCTAATTCTATGACAAATTCAAACCGTAGGAGTGGCATGCACTAAAGTGCAATAGTCAGAGTTGCAGTAAAGCCTGGGGTGTCTTATGAAACAAACATCCAGTCCTGTCTTTACAGTTTCTAACAATGAAAAATTCACCACAAATGTTAGAAAGTGATTCCACTGATTAATCCTCTTCAGTAATTTTTCCTTTTTTTCTGCTGAATGTAAGTCATCTTGGCTTGCCAATACTGCTTTTGTTCTGCCTCAGTATTCTAGATTGAAAGGACTTCTATTGAATTTCTATGGTCCACGCAGATACTTAAAGATGACATTAAGTCACCCTGTAGTTTTCTCCTTGAAAAGATGGAGTAGCTCCTGTCCTCCAACACACCATACTGCTGTCCAGGTTTTAGTCACTCCCCTGGCTCCCTTCTCAATCCTAACTCAGGTATTCTACTGGTCCTGTAAGAAGAAGTATTTCGCTTGTTCATTGTTTCGTCTTGGAAAAAAATACTTTAAAATGTAGCTGCATAAACTAACTTTGAAAAATTACTCCTAAAATGAAAATGAAATATTGAAAGAACTAAAGAACAAAGCAAAACAAAACAAACCATAAATTCTATAAGATTTTTATATGACATTTTTGTGTCTAGGAAAATATTTGTACATATGAAAACAGATTTTCTGCAAGAAAATAGTGATTAAAGCAAATTACTTTCAGAATCCTAAATACCTAGGTACTTCATCCATATTCATAGCCCATTAACTGAATCTAGTTATTGATAACGCTAAAGGAATCCCAAATAAAGAAAAAAATACTGATTAGTGAATTGATCACATTTTTAATGATTCTGATAATTCTATACAGTTTCACCTAGAAAAAAAAAATGTTTTAGAAAATCTAGTTATGCTAGCATCTTGACTTTTTATGTTATTATGAAGTCCCTGTCCAAACACAGAGATGCCCTAATCCCTCCAACAAGATCTGTTGAGAAACCAGAACTTTCATTTGTTTCATCAAGTAGCTGGGACTCCTGACAAAACATCCCTGTTCTCCACTCAAGAAATGCGTTCAGGATTTTCGTACTTTTTTTTTCTAAAACAATCTTTCTCTTCAAATGCAGTGCAGTGAGGATGGAATTAATTTGACATAACTGCATGCATCCCCTCTACAGATGTCTCCATCTGAGATTATTGCCCTGGCTTCCACTTATAGTCGGTGGAGGTGCTTTTAGGGCACGGTTCATCTGACTGAGTTCAGATATCTATTTTAGGAGAGATGAATTGCACTTCAGCAGGGTCTGGTTTTCTCACTGATGGGAAAGGCAGTCTGGGGTTACTGGCTCAAATGCAGCTATATCCACTGCACATATCTCACATTAGGTGAGGTGTTCTGCAGAATGGCTTATACTAAGACCTACAACTACACTTTGTGCTATTTTTCTGGATCTCCTTAGCTTGGGAATGCCTCTCTGGCATATGGGAGAAGGAAGGGAGAGCTAAGCTACTGAAACCCATTAAGAGTTTAATGCACATGGGAAACCAGTATTTTCTGTTAATTTTCTCTAAGTGTACCTAGATAATAAACATATTCTTGGAGGGGGGAGACCATAAGGATGATCATTATCCTTAAAATCCCTTTGTTACCCAACTGTTAAAAGGAAGATATAATGCAGTTAAGAATCAGCCTTAAAGGCAGAAAAGAAGCTGATTTACAGCAATCCATGTCCCTTTAGCAACTATAATCTAGAGAAGATTATATGAAAGTAATTGTGGTGTAAGATGGGGGAAGGTTTCTCATGGCAGAAGAGTATTACAGGTGGATTAAGTGCCTGGAAGTTGAAACTACACAAATTCAAAGTTGAAACAAATAAAATATATTTAACATGGAATTGAATTCATTATTCTAACAACGTTATGCCCAAATTGGATTTAAAGGTTATACTCCAGTATAATGAGGAGTGACTCAATTAAGATATTACTAGAGTGATGTCTATGGCGTGTTTATGCAGATTATAGTGGGTGACCATACAATGGTGTCTTTCTTATGCAAAGCCCTATTCTTACAGAAGTCATTGACAGAATGCCCATACTGTTCATTAGGAGCACAATTGCAGTGTTAGTCTCTATTATGCTGTACCTAAATGTCTCATAATATCTGGTTGCTCAGCCTACGTGAGCTTTTCCAAGGTGTGTATAGTTTCTAGATATAGTATTTTATATTTGTGAGCTAGTTTTGTACGCTGATCCCTGGACAGGGTGCTAGGCTGTGAATACATAGACATTGCTAATATCACAGAAACTATGTTGAAGGGAAAAATTTGAACTACTGAGCAGTATACACTGCTTATTACATTCAGTAAACTTACAGCATTTTATAAAATGGAACAGACTGCATATAATCTGAGCAAATTGAAATTCATCATTTAATTTTCCATCCATTTACTGAATGCACCAGTCGCTGAAGTGCACACTTCTGTAATAACCTAAGACCTATGTTCATAATTAACAAACAGTATAGATTTCTGTGGTTTTTTGAATATCCATCATTTTAGATGGAGAGGGAATTAGGACACATTAGCATACAGCATAGCATGTGTTTGTTTCTGCCTGTCATGTTAATTGGTATTTGTCTTCAAGCACACATGGAGATGGTTTCTCTTTCTGAGCATAACACAAATGTTTTCTATTATATTAAATATCATCAGGTGTCCAGGGCTGCACTGAATAGTCAGTTTTATATTGGTCTGTGAGGAACAGGTTTTGGAAGAAAAGCAAAGGAATTTCTACTTTCTTTATGTAAGTTCTTTTTTTTTTTTTTTAAATACAAAGTTTTTGTCTTTTTCTTTCTTCTTTTTTTCCCAGCATATATATTTGAAATTCTACCATAAGGGAAATGTCAGGATTTTCTGAATCAAGACAGAATAACAATAAGCCCCATCCGTTTCTGGTGAAGGCAGCTGGTTTATTTCCGTGTAGGCATGGAAAGTGGATTCTCTATTAGTGCAGTAGTCATAATAACATTTTAAAATACTTTTTCTAAGTTCTTAATGATACCATATATTGAAAGCCTTCCTTAC
>VZTL01011004.1:5488-17665 GCA_013400535.1 Scopus umbretta
GTTATGATAACCTGGGTACCAGCTTTCACAGAATTTGAAGAAAATAATTTAAGACCTCTCCTCCTCTAGTAATCAAATTTGGCAACGGGTTCAAAAGTTACCAGGGCATGACACAGGGCACACCGACCTGTACAACCATTAAATAAGCTGTCTTTCCTGGCAAAACACTTTTTAAAGGTAGGAAGGGAATATGTGATAAAATATTAATCTTACTGATCGTGCTCGGGAAAAAAAAAAGTTACAATCCAATTGCAGAGGACGAGACATTTCACGGCTACTAAACTTCTCTTAAAAATTTGTACGTTGAAGCTTTTCCCTGTTTTCAGTAAAGTAGGCCAAAGAAACATCCCCCCAACCAAAAGTCAAGGGTTTTTTGACTTCCGAAACCCAGGCAGTCAACAGGCCCTTTAGCAAACTAATTTTTTCTGCAAGGGAGGATTTAAGCCCTATTAGTGCATCTGCATAAATGCTTTGTTGAATTAAGACTCTGCCCGTTTACACCTCTTCCTGTTATCGTTTCTCTCTGGGCAATCACTAAATCACATAGGATCTAATGACCTAATTAAAACATTTCTTAATGCTCACAGCATTTGTGATGCCAGCTTTCGACACAACTAATGGCAAATGAAGGTTAATAACTGGTAATTATTAAACTCTTTTTAAGATTCTGTTTTTAAACAAAAGAGTGAAAATATGAAAAATACATCACTGCAGAAAAAGTGCAAGCACGTATGCCATTCTTGAACAGCATTAAACACTATTCACAAGAGTACATAAGCTATAAAGGCCAAATATTAAAAACATTCAAGGTATTCTAGCAGTATGAATCTTAGACAGTGCTTTAAAAAAGAGCCACCTGTAGAAAAAGCTATCAAAATACTACCTTACCAATCTATAGAAATTAGACTGATGTCTTACTAAGATACAAGTATTGAAGTGCATCCTCTAACTTTTCATTGCTCTGTAAACAAACTAGTTCTTTGCTACAACTGTCCTTTTGCACATGTATGCCAACCAGTCCCCATCCACCATTTCTACTAATGAAGCTTCTAATTTACATACTTTCTTAAAAAAAATGCAAACATAAAGCACCACTTTTAAAGAAATAATAATAGTTTTTAAAAATCAACACTACAGAAGTCAGAACAGCTCCATGAACAGTTTGTATTAACAGCTGCTGTAAAACCAGAGGGAACACATTAAAATAATATTTAATATTCTCACAACAAGAGACTAACAGATTTGCAGAAATACAGAATGATATTCAGAAAGAAGCCAGTGCTTGGACTTGTCTATTCAAGTGTGTCCTTCAGCAGGAAAGGCTGGTCTTAATGTAATGCCTCGACGCTATTCAGGCTCAATCAGCTCTTTCTTACAGAGGCAGATGCTAAAGCTGTATCGACCAGAGCCCCTGGTGTACCACAAGCTCTAACCAGAAACCTAGTTTCCTCCAATTAAAGGAGGATTTGTTCAGATTTCAAATTTGCAAATATTAGGAAAATTACTGAAAAGAAGATTTAACTAAGATATCATTAAAATATCATGTTTAAATCACTTGCAGACCCTGGCTCTGTCTGCAAGTGCTGCCCTGGAGAGAAAGAGATTTTGAAATCACACTTAGGAGCTTTACAGAGTTATAGCCTTCACCCTGCTCAAAGGGGTTTTTTAATGCAAATTAATTTTATTCAAAATGAATGCATGCGTCTTTGTGACCTCAAAAAATTTTCAGGAACAGGTCTGTGCAAAAGCAATTTGCTTGGCCACTGTAGTTAAGATACGATGCTGACCTGAAAGTAAGTAAAGATATTTGATGCACAGATAAATCCCCAGCAACTGGAGCAAATCAACAGGACTGTACTGTAAACAGACACAAACAAATCATAAAAAAAAAAAATGCCCTAAATCTGAGAGACATCATTGTAATGAAACACGCACATAGTTTTGTAAGACTGTGGAAGGCATGAATATGCTCCATAATCAATGACTTGAAGCAAAATTACCAAGTCCAAGGGCTACCAAGCAACCCTGAAGAGAACATTCTCAATCCCTGAATCAGAATTGGTTATCTCCAGCAAAGGCAGCTAAAATTTTCCAATATTATCCTTTTTTTTCCTTTTTTTGAGGTAATGAGTCTACAAAGTCCTTTATTGGTTCTAACCTCATGTGGCTTCCCTTCAATTTTTTAATTTGATCTGACAATTATGACTGTAAAGCACAAATTGAATTTTTAAGTCACACTGAAGTAAACATTCAGCAACATCTGCTTTGTTTTCATTGTTCATTTAAAACTTATTCAGAACAATAGAAGTTGTAAATGCTTCATCATTAGCTGACATTCTGTATTTAAATACTTCTATCAGCTCTCCTTTTATTTAGAGAAAGTAACATACGCCATTTTACATCAAGACTAAAGAACAAAGAAATTTTCCCTCAGTCCTGTAATGAGGGCAAAATCATCCAAACAATGGCATCACAGAAATTATCCCAGCTTTTATTAAAAAAACAAAAAAAACAAAAAAAACCACCAGTGTGTTACTACTATAGTACTGTCCTAAAAAATCCCCATCTCCATCCAATTCAAAATGAAGGGCTGTTCAAGGACTCAGTTACCTGCTTAAAAAAACAGTGCAGAGAAGAAAACAGCACCAAATAATTAGGAATGGGGCGAGTTAATTCAGTGCTATGTATCTGCAGCGTCTGCTGCAATATTGATGGATTTGGGCATGTGCTATGCATATATAGCTCTGCTTTTAAGACACAAGATGAAGTTCACTCTCATGTCTTTCTCTGAAGTTCCGTGCAAGTTGTAAAATGAGTATGCACAATGCTGAGGTTCAGTTCTGTCTGGTTTTATTGGAGTGTGTTAGAAACAGTGAGAAGAAAGAGAACAGTACGCACCTTGCTTAGCAAGTTACTATACATACATATACACACACATATATGTACATATTCCTACACACATATACATGTGTAACATATATATATATATGCGCATATATATATATATATATATATGCAACGTTCAGTGATCCCTAAAGCAAGAGACTTAGCCAGCACATTGGCACTGACCTTCTGAGCACCTACAGTTGGAAACAAGAAGGTTTGGAGAGCAACAAACAGCCCAGAGAAAACCTCATACACCTTTTGAGCAGCTCTGCCCTCCCCACACCACCCCACAGCTTGTGCTTCTACCACGCAGCTACCCAAAAATCAGCTGTAAACCAGCCAGAAAACCGATCCCAGGCAAAAAGAGCCCAGCAAGAGCTACAAACCCAACGTAGATTTTAAAATTAGAGCTTCATTTCCCAGCCTAGTTCCCCATACAGCCACAGAAACAGATGGCAAAATGAAGGGGTTTGATTTGGGGGTGGAGGGGAAGCAGCCAAAACTTGCACTGGAACATCTGTCCAAACTGCAGCGCTCGGGGACTCAAGAAAGGCGGGTAGAAAAAAAAATTATTTTTTTTTTGTCTTACGAGACTAGTAGGATCTATGCACCCCATATTCATAGGATGTAGCTTCATTAGATAAAACCTTAATTTCTCAGGGACCAGGAGCTTAGGGATGCAGTGTAGGAAGCTCCTCTCCCACCAATAGGCTCAGCATCCCAGGGCACCTACCCAGGGGATGCTGACCCACATGAGTCGAAGCAGACGCATCTCCCAGCATCTGCCTTTTCAGCATCTTCATAGACCTTTATGTTTCAGTCCTTGAAAGAAAAAGGGAGAGCAGAGGTGTAATTAATTGCTCAGGTTTGCAGGCTGCTACATGTTCTTGGGTAAAAAAGCCATGGAGGTACAAAAGCACAATGGGAGTCCCGCTCTCAACGTACAGAACTGCACAAAAACTAACAGGAGGGATCACTCGTATTCCACCACACTTGCATTTATTTTTGTGATATTTAAGGTACATGCCTTACACTAATTCAACTCTTGCCAGTCCTCCTTTGAGTAAGTGAGAGCTCCTCCAGGGCACAAGATCTGTGAAGACCAGGGGCCATTTCAATTCAACCAGGGCCATGCACTTCCCGCTGGATCAGCTTTGCTGTGCCAGGTACCAGCTTATCACGCAGACTCACATTTAAATTGGAAATGCACTGCAAGCCAAGGAGAGTAATTTCCTGGGGTGGGATTCACTTCTTCCATCTTAAGGTATCTGCAATGTAAATGTCTCCATCTGAGTTTCTCACCTTAGGCTTCCTTTACAGTCAGTGGAGAGGAATAAGCTTTTTAGGGTGCAATTCATCTGACCTATTTTAAATGTCTACATGAGAAGGAAAAGAATCATGCCTCAGAAGTGCCTGCCTCTTTCCATTAGGTAGAAGGCCAATTTAAATGATTGGCTTGCATACAGACATCTCTGTTCAGCCAGACAACCTACCTCATCCTTCTCCTTTTGAAAGACAAAAGAACAACCAAAAAAAAAAAAAAACCCACCCAAAAACACCCACAAAATCAAAACAAAACACCACAAAAGCCACCCACAGCGAAAGTGGTGTGCAGAATAATAGAATAAAATTATAGAAATACCAATTAACTAAACAAACAAACCAGAACAATGCCTGTTTCCTGTGCACCACACTTCAGCACTTGCTAATGAGCCTGTTAACCATCCCAAGGTTATCCCCTAGGAGCCCAGAGCAGCCACCTGCAGGCCGACCACCAAACATGCCCAGTGGATGCTCTCCAGCTGCGTCAGCATCTTACCCTGCATGGCTCAGCCCAACTCGGTGACCAGGCAGGTAGCAGGAGAGCAGGCAGGCTGCTCACTGGGATGCTTTTCTAGATACTTGACCAGCTCAAATAATTTTGTGCAGTTATTTCGGGGAGAAGAGAAAAAGGTAAACTCACAAGAATGCGATACTCATCAAAAAGCTGCCAGCAGAAGCTCAAGTAATTTGGAGCCAAGGTTAGTCGTAAGGAAAAGCTAAGTACTTGTCAGTATAAAAATACACACAAGTAGGATCCAAGCATCTTCCACTATTTCTGCATAAAATAATTTAAAAAAAAAAAGTTTTCTATCTTTGCTTCTTTCATATCCAACCTATAACAGGTGGTTTTTCTGGAAGAGCAACAACTTCCAAGGTATCTCCAAAATGCACAGGCTTTGGCACATCATGATTTTGGTGAAGTCACTGTACACACGCAGCTTCCCACTGGAGTGTTCAAACATCGTTTTCACTCAGTGGCATATGTAGAGCTGTCTAAAGAGAAAAGACACGAAATGATAAAGGTCAGCATGGGGACTGAAGGAAGTTCAGCAGATGGATCATGTGGCACAAGGGGATTATACCGTGCCACACTTGTACAACTGAACTCAATACTTCTGCGGCTGGTACCTGCGGGCGATGGCCCTGTTAATCATATGTAAGTAATAACCTGTAAGTTATTACTTCTAGGTAAAATAAAGTGACAAGACATTGCACTTTTTAAAGAAACTTCAATTTCCCACATATTTTAGCAGTGTTATGAGTCACCACTAAATTACTTTTCAAATGCGTCTCCAAATTGAACGAAACAGATCTTTGCAAGCCTCTTCAAGCAGATTCAACCTTTACTTTTCCAGGAAAACTCTTATCCATGCTAACATGCAGGAAAATCCAAGTCCACAACACTCAGCTCTCAATTAGCAGCTATTTTTAATTAGCTACAAGCACTATATCCAAAGACTGTATCAGCAGCAACTGGCCTGAATCAATACAGTTTTTGAGGAAAACAAACAAAGCGAGCCCACCCAAGAAAACCTCCGCTGGCCTTCGTCCAAGCACGCAAACTAAGGGACATTGCCATATCACTTCAAAGATTTCAGAGCATTGGTCAAAGCCAAATTAATAAGGGAAAGACGGCTTCTTCTCAGGTTAAAAGCAAAAACTGACTTTTTGCTATGCGCTTATCTGACAAGAGCAGTATACAGACAAGAAAAAATCACACCAACATGAAAAACCAGGAAATACATTTTTCATTGGCCTGATACCATAAAACGTAAATAAGATGAGAACCAATATGCAAGGCAGTGAGAAAAGACGAAAGGGAAGGGGAAAAAAAAAAAAAACGTCCCCTCCCTTTGTAAGCTCGCTGCAGACAGAAAATGGAGGCAACCGCAAGGCGCTCTGCTCATCCTCCCCCACGGGCACAGGCCAATATCTTTTTTGCCATGATGTAACACCAGCACCTAGAGTTGAACACCGCAGCGCAAACATTGCGAGGCAACGTCAAGGTATCACGACTTGATTAATTTCTGGCTCCCAGCAGGTCTTCCCAGATGATGAAGTGTCTTGCCAGCTGCTCAAGTCTCAGTACCAAGACCACAGTCCTGCATTAAACAAAGCGGCACTCCTGCTATTATTTTATCTCGCCCTTTTGATGAAAGATGTCCTCTTGCTTAATTTAAGTAATTGCTCCATGTTACAATAGCATCAGCAGATACACATATATCATCTTTACATACCCCGAACGTCTGACGTAATGAGTCTAGAAATGGAAGCGGAGAAACTGCAAGAAAATAAGAGTAGGTGTCCAGCTAGGAAAAGGCTGGAGTAGCCAGGCATCAGCCCCTGCTTTGCTGGAAGGGAAGACACTTGTCAGGGCACAAAGGGATCCTCATTTCCCACCTCCATCAGCAGAAAATTAGCAAGGAGGCTGGAAACTTAACATAACTACACAGCCACCTTTGAACCTTATTACTGCACACACAACTTTAACTGCATGGTTGTGATTAGCCCCTTACTCTCTAACACACCAAAAATTAGGCATGTTAGGCAAAATTAGGCAAAAATCCAACAGGAGTAGAAAGTAAGCAACATTGCCAAGTGGAATAATTAGGACGCACTGCAGCAAGACACCTTGTGCTGCCTCCAGCATGGGCACTATCCCCTTCTCATAGGTTTTGTGTAACGCCTGCGCCAGGGGGGTTCCCTCGAGACCTAGGGTGATATTGTAAGGGGGAACTTTCCCTTCCTTGTGGCATTTGCATAGCATTAGGTTTTGCCACCACAAGTGCTGGCACATGCAGAACCTTCAGCAGGAACTGCAGCTCCAAAGCCCACGCAACTGCACAAACTCCTCAAGTTCTGCACGGGTGACTTCCAGACAGGGAAACGGGACCATAAAATACCTCTTGGTACAGAAGCAGCACTGCTCCCATGCACCTTTGCCAAGGGCCACCACATCTTAAAGAAGGGCAGCATCAGTGGTGCCTTCACAGAGTGCAGCAACCCAACCAGTACATCCAGCATGTGCAGCAAGTAATTTTTTTTTTTTAATTAAAAACATTGGCTTAGCTTTAGGAGCAACAGAATGCTAGTAAAAAATACTACTTCCCTTTTTAAACAGCCACCCCAGAAATTTATCTGTAATGGATTTTTTCTTCTCATTTTAGAGTCCCATTAAGAGTTTGAAATTAGGTGAAATGCTATAGCTCTGCAGCATTTGCATACAAAAAAAACAGAAGGAAAAAGAATTACACTGAGTTAGCATTCCCAGTTCAGAAACAAATTACCAGACTCAGCTCAGAAACCACTACATATGGAGTTACTCAGACCATGTTACTTCTGTAGAAGAGTAGATGTCACGCAGACTTCAGCCCAGTGAATCTTCCATCTTCATTGTCCATTCTTAAATGTTTGGCAGGTTCTCTTAAGGCTGGATTATAACCTAGCTTCCATGCAGGTACCCAGATGAGACATGGACTGTCCGAGGACCTCACTCAGCTCATGCCATAGCCAAGAATGCCTGTCATCCTTGCACAACCAACAAAATGGTTATAAATGCAGCTCTCCTTGCTCCTACTCTTCCCTGCTACCCACCGCCATGCCAGAGGGATGACTGCATTGCCGGCAACTTCCGCAACCTCAGCACCAAACCAGGCCTGAGGACACCATCTATGATGCTCAAGAGGATGGTGTTTGCTGGTCTTTGACCCATGGCTCTGGGCTTGCTGTCTCTGCTACAAAGACAAGTCATATCCAGCTGCAGATCTACGGAAGAGCCCATTAAAATATGCCTGTAAGCTACATGTTTACAGGCTGCTTTCCTCAGTATACCATATACACAAATCACCTCGCAAGCAGAAAATATCCCTCAAGCTCAGGCAAGCATCATGGTAAATGATGCAGGGCTCCCAGATACATGAACTCCTGTACTTTACACCCAGCCTCACGCAAGTCTATGTTTGGCATCTGGTGGGATTAGCTATGCACCAGGAAAGAAAATCATCTCCATAATTAAGTTATCACAAAGTCCTGAGAGTCATACAGCTTTTAAGAAAAATAGCCACATTAACCAAAGAGCGGGGAAGATGAGCACCTGGAGCATCAAATGCTGGAGGACTCCTAAGTTGGCACCTCGGCATAGCATTAAGTCATGTAGCTCACATCTTCTTCAGACTCCTGTAAGGGAAGGTCTTGCTTTTACCTCTAGAAGGAGAAATCACTTAATCACCATCTAACCTAGTGTAAAGACAGCTGCTGTACAATGCAGGGGAGCAGCGGGGCAGATGGGGATTGATCAAAATGGAGTTTTACAGCAGAGGCACTCTGGGACTCCTTTCATTCAAAAGCAAACTTTCTACATGAAAAAGACCCTTTTGCAGGAGAACACTAAGCCGCTCAGAAAATTCACATCTTTCACCCTCAGCGATATCTACAATATATTCTTATAAGTCCACTATTGAAAAAAAATTAAAAAAAAAAAAAATACATTTTCAGGTATTCATGTTCCTTCTCAGCTTCATCTTGGGAAAAGCAAGGTGTATAACCATGTATCAGCAGCTGAAAATCTTGTGCAGTCCATACGTTCAATGAAATCTTATCCCTGTGAGCTGTATGGAAAACTATAGCGAAGCTGACTGTTTTGCTGGAAAAACAGATATATACCATTGCATCTCTGATAACTCTTCAAAACAGGAAGCCTCATTTAGGATATTTTTTCTCCTGCTGGAGGGTCCTACAGTAGCTGTGCCTAATAAAAAAGCACTGTGCTTCCAATGAAAAAAACAAGGAAGATGAGAATATTTACCTACAGTACACATTTTCTCATTGCTGAACATAATACAAGAGGTGAACACCCTCTGGTGAAGCCTGCCTTCCTCATGCATGGACTAGGCTCCTTCCCTTACTCTGATTCGATGGAAGTATTAAAAACCAAAGTACTGCTTAAGGACATCAGCACTGACCCCAAGAGTCAACTGCCATGCTTCTCTGGTTTGTTGTTTGCAGATTTCTGTTTGTGGGTTTTGGGGTTTTTTTATTTTCACAAAATTTAAGCATCTTAAAAGCTCTACCTAAAGGATAAGATTATTGATAGAGAGTTTGATGTGTACGTGCATCACTTGATATGCCAAACAATATGCCAGCAGGGAGGTCATGAGGAGTGCAAAGCTTGGCCCAAAAATAACTCTTGGCAGAACCAGGGCCTGATTCTGCAACATATGATAATTTCCCTACATATACATCCTATTCTCACTCCTGTGCACTTGTGTTATCTTCTCCTGCTAATCACATTGCAACTCCCTACACCAAAAAAAATTTTTAAAAAGCCCAAACCCCAAAACACGTTGCACAGCTATCTCACTGTCACATCTATTATTCAAGAAAGGTCTCATTGAATAAATGTCTGTTCAGAGGCTCTAAACAAATTTCATTTCTGAACACCACTGTCTGCAGCCCAGCGGGCCATTTCACCAAGATAAGATCACACATTTAATCAAACGCTTCAAAAAAGAAATACACACCAAGTTTGCTTAATAACGCCAAATAATAAAAGTGCAGCGCTGGCAGCATACTAATTTTTAGTGCTCTTTCTTCTTTGAGGGTTGTCTCAATAGTCAAGGTCAACCGTACATGGGATTTCTTCTAATTAGAATTTCTGGTGAAGGCTAGACCTGCTCACTCTCACCACTTAGCCATGGTTTTCCCTAAAATGAAGACATCTCTCTTTCATTTTAAATGAAATCATTGCAGTACCCTACCCAAGTGTGACAGACAAAACTGCATAACTCTGCTAATTCAATAGAGAGCGTAAATAAAAGACAACAAAAACCACATCTTTGTGGTCAACAAGAAACCACCCACACAAATGTCTATGGTATAAAAGGAAAAGCGATTTACAGGAGAGAAAAACAACATGATTAACTGCTTGGTGTTTGACTACAGTTCCTACTGCAGCCCAGCAGAGACCTAGCTGAGTTAGAAATTAGGAGTGAACTTGGCACCCCTAGGTCAACATACACTTTGCCATTTATTTTATTGTAGTAGTAAGAAGAGGAACCAGCTCAAAAGAAACAGCATTACGTTACTACTACTGCAAAATACATTTATATTACTACAGAACAGATTTCCATGATATTCTTCATACCTTGCCTATTAATTTTTCTTTATTTATTTAAGTTGCCAGCTTTACCACAATAACTACGGCTGGAGTAGGCGTTGCCCGCAAATTACATGAACTCAGGAGGAGCCCTGGACCCTCACTGTGCTCAAGTGTGTGCTGCACTGTGCAGCTTGAAAAGGGTCAAACAAAAGCTGGCATCCTCACCCTTACAGCCTGGCCCATGGGTTATGCTGGTCTGCCCTTCGCTTGCATGGGATGAGGGAGTGATCAAGCGTAAAGGCATTGGAGAAGACAACCCCCCATCTGCTGCTCCCAAAGCTGGAGGAGACAAACAACAAGGCAGCTCTTAAATATATTCCCCACCGTATCCCATTCTCTCTGCCGCAGACATCCCCATAGAGGTCCAGGTTCTCCCCTTGAATGGGAATATTACAACTTCTTAGTTTAGGCTGGCATAAACAACTGCTTGAGTCTACTGGCCAACATCTTTCTACAGGTGCCCGAGTTCTACCCAACGTCTCAGCCACACTGCAAACACAGAGCTGCTGAGGTGGAAATACCCTCACGTGCTCAGTGATGTCTGCCTGTATGTTTCACCAAAACAAGGATACTTGCACAAGTATCCCCTTGCCACATGTTAGCCTTCCTTTGGAAAATCAGCGATGTTATACAGAGAAGTGTTCCCCACTCCCGCAATCGAAATGCACTGCACTGACTTTAGAAAGCCTCATTGCAAATTGGTGACCTACTTAAGGAGATCTATAAAGTGCATTACGACTGTAATTGCGGATCGCTTGTCAAAAGGTCACAAGTTATCCCTCCATGCAGCGTAATCACTGTATTTCAAATAAGTATCAGGATGAATTTTACACAAGGAAACACGCATCATTTTGGAGTCATACCAAATAAAGCAATGATTGTAATACTACTGTCCTTCTTTAAAAAAAAAAAAAAAACAAGGCAGAAAAAAAAAAGACACACAGCCACTCCACACACCTGCATCCAGTCAAGATCATCCAAAATGACATTTTCTTGAAGAAGTCTGTGCTGTGGGAGTTGCAAGCACAGTAGACACATCATGATTTCCCTCAGAAGGAAGCAGGATATATACACCATATTTCCAAATGATTAAAGGCCTTGATTGCAATATCCAAAAGGAATTTCAGATCACATACACAGCTCCAATGAGGTCCAGCTGAGGCACAGTGTTCAGTATAGCAATCTGTGGTGTGCTGGAAACAAGAACGGCTGTTCTCTGGATAAGCCATCTACTACAGCATTGTGACCTGTTTTGTGCACCTCCAGATAGCCTAGCATAACAAGTCATTTAGGACAGAATCCAAAAGCTTTTTCTTACTGCAGAAAAAAGGGAGAGGGGAAAATAAAAAATAAAAAAAACAAACTGAAAGATTCAAAAGAACACACAGACAAAAGTGGCAGATGAGGATCCACATTACACGGCAGATATTTCTGGATACAAAACCTACAGCATACATCTCGCTGGAGGCGAAAAAAAAAAAAAACNNNNAAAAACAAAAAAAAAAACTGTCCCCTTTGAAGTGCGTGACAAGAATTCGCACCATTTCGAAATGACAGTGTGCCAGTCAGTAATACACACACACACGTCCGAAGGCAGCGTGAAAGAAAAGGAGTTAACAAGATCCCTGAAATTCTCCTCAACTCTCTCCAACAGTGAAATCTATTCAAAGAGATGGCTATGATGGGTGGGGTTTTTTTTTCCTTTTCCCCTAGAGTCTTTCGAACAGGGAGAAAAAAAAAAAAAATGAAAGAAAGAAAAAAGAGAAAGGAAAAAAGAAAGGGGGGGGGGGGAAAAAAGGAAAAAAAAAAAA
>VZTL01011004.1:26310-40444 GCA_013400535.1 Scopus umbretta
AAAAAAAAAAGCAAACTGTTTTCCAATTGCCTGAGTGCTGACATGTGCACCATGCCATGCTTTATCCCAGTGATCAGACCTATTTAGGGAGACGCTGCTGCACTCCCGGCTTTGAATGTAAAAAAAAACATAGCCAAGAGAGCTGGAAGGGCCTGAATGAGGCCACCAGGTCCACCCCAATAGAAGACCCACAGCATTTATTATCCTGCCCACCTGTTTCTTTAACAAGCTCTTAAGGATCTCCGATGACAGAGACCTTGCAAGGCCGTCCTTTTCAGTGGGACAAAGGCATTAATTAGTCTTGTTTGGTAACTTGGACAGTGATTCATGAAGATGCTCACACGTGTTCCTAGCTTCATTGCTAGTTGGACAGGTGCAGAAATGTGTATTTTAGGTTAAGAACTGCTATTCTGGATGCATTGATGTGCTGTGGAAACTTAAGACCGCTAAACATAATCGCTGTTTTCCCAATAATAAAATCAGGGCCCATCTCATTGACATTGCAAAAATAAAGGAAGAATGTCGACCGTGGTGAAATTTGAGGGGTGGAGGGAGGCAAAAAAATGTGAAAGCTATAACAGATCTGCTTCAACCGTTTCCATTTCCAGTAGACCTCTGCAAAGTCATATTAGAGAACACCTGGCCTTTCCCACAAGGCTGCAAAATATGCCCAGAAGTCTGAGTGAATGATGCACAGCCTTCTACAAGTGTTTACTTTAAGAAAAAGTAGCTTTCAAAACAATTAAAAAGCCATTGTATTTCAGACTTAGGATTTGGCTCACCAAAATCATTCTTCCTGGTGGGAAAAGCCCTCGGAGAATCTACCACTGCATCCTTGGGAAAGTCCTTTTCTGCAACAGCTGTTCTTCCAGGAGCAACATGGGGAAAAAAAACCCAACCAACCAACCAAAGAAACCACCAAAATCCCAAATCTTTAACACTGCCTCCACTGGGATGCTTGGAGATAGACATGAGATTCTCCAAGATACGATGACCTCTCTGATGATATTCACCACGCTTGCTCTAGGAATGAAACAAAGCCCTACAAGTTGAAATTAGATTTGCTATATATCTTTAAGCTCTGTTTTAATGCAGAGGTGAGAATGAAATCAATGTTAAATAGTGAGTGGAAAAAAGATAAAATACCACTATGCTTAAAGTGTGAGGCTTGCTTGGGTTGGGTATTTTTTTTTTCCTTATAGCATTACATATAATGAAGATGGAAAAAACACGATGAATTATGGGTGAAGCAAGGAAGCGCTTCAGAAGGCCACCAGCCTGTCGCACTATCATTGCTCATTAAAATCGTGTCTTGGGCTTAATGCTGTGAGCCAGCCCAGAAAAACTTAGAGAGAGAAAAGTTGTGTTAGGTTGTGCAGTTGTGGTCTCCAGAGGCAAGAGCAAGATTATTCCCTCAAGGATATTTTCCCAGTACTTTGTCCAGTGAAACTTGAAAGGTGTCCAGGGATGAGGTTTCACCCAATTCCCTTGAGTGATTACTCCCCAGGCTTATATATCTCGCCATTTGGAAGATTTTCCTGCTGTTCAGCCTACATTTTTCCGTTTCTTAATTTCATACCATTACTTGTGGTTATGGCCCCAATTAATCAAAGTACTTCAGTGCATGCTTAAATTTAGGTATGTGCTTAAGCTCCATTGAAATCACGTGCGTTGGTGTTTTGCAGGGCTGATGGATATGCGCATGTGTTTAAGCGCTGTGCTGAATTGGGACCATGCATCATCCAAAATAATTATCCTTCTCTTACATATTTTTAAACCATTATCCTTCCCTTGCTTAATTATTGATTAGATAAGCTATATATTTAAGCTACTTAATCTCTCCTTGTGTATCAGTCTTTCCAAGAGTCTGATAATTTTTCTTGTTCAGGTCTGAATTCCCTCAAATTCTTTCGTGTTTTGTAAGGATGGGTAATGACGTATTGCAATTTAATGCCATATCCCAGGTGCGATTACATAAAGAGCAGTTATTCTCTGCAGTCGAAGAATATAACTTACCTGCGCCAGCAACCCCAAAGTGCATTGATTTGTTGTGCTTCTCTATCATTTTGTAAGACTCTCTATAATCTACTCCTATTCTTTTCCATATCCATCACCCCAGCATTCAGGTATTTTTGCTTGCAGAGGCGGCCAGCCCTTAGGCCTTCAAATTCAGTGCAGTGTTTTACACCAGAAAACCTGTAACAGAACCAAATTGCAGCCTCAGAGTCTTCCAGAATGCTTTCTCCCATGGAAACAAACAAAAAAAAATCAATGTTTCATGTTGTATTATTTGAATGTGTTCACCCACTATTTTGCGTTCCCAATCCATTTTCTTCTTCAGGAGGATTTTTCACACATACCATCCTGGCACCGTGGTGCCTGCATCGTTTGCTGCTCATTATTCCATTATCCTCCAGGTAGACGCGGGGCTTTAATGATAATTTCATTATTTTACGATGGGTTAAAATTAGGTTTAGTGAACTGTAATTGCCTGTGATTCTGATTCTTTTGTATTTTCTTCTATTTTTTTTCCTTCTTCTCTTTCTGAAGATCTGTGTCCTATTTGCTTTTTGGCTTTCTCTCAGATTTCCATGAACTTCCATAAACAACTGTCAGTGAGCCATTGCATTCTGTAATGAATTGCCTTATTCTCAGAGATGTATGTCACCTGGACCAGTTCACTGGTACACATTTATGCTTTTCAGACTTGTTTTTTTTTTCTTTTTTAACCAGTTCTCCCACATGAAATATATTTCACAGTGTTTTCTTTACTTCATGATCAAGTATTATGTGGCTTGTTTGGTTTTCAGCTTTTTTTCCCAATGTGAAGTATTGTCATGACAAAAATACATCAGCTGTAAAAAAAAAAATGCTATGGAGTGATACAAATAAACATCATGGGCTTCCTGCTATAGATCCAGCAAAACTCAACTCATCCCTCATACATCCCCATGTCCATCATAAAATCCCCACAATCAAAGCTCACCAATTTCTTTAACAACTGACAATAGATAATAATGCTGAATTAGACTCTGACAGACTCCACATTCTGTGTTTTCTTCTCCCTCCTTGTCATCTCCTCTGCAGCCCTGGTTTAGGACAGCAGTCTGAGATCCCTCCCTACCAGGGGAACACCTCATGTTTTTGCATGCTGCCTTTTCCCATGCTCATTTTTAGGCACAAGCCTCAGTGAGATTGGTTTCACTGGGCTAAAGCAAAATTACAAAATAAGGAGTAGTTCACAAGCAGAAAGTAGCGCCAGGGCACACTTAGCCTGGCTTTTGGATATCTACCTCTACATGTGTCTGAAAGCTACCAGTTTCTTTTGGTAAAACCACACGGTGAATAAATTCTCCACCAACAGAGCGGGGCACATTGCATGAGAACAGATGTGTTTCTGTCCCACAGCGTGCTCTGGCTACAATCCTGCTAGAGAATTTAGTCACCCAGGGATTTTACCTTAGGAAACCTCAGCACTGCTAGTTTTAAGATTCATATAGAGGTAGATATCCAAAAGTGAGGCTGGGCAGAGGCAGCAGTTACTTGGTGCCAAAGACGAGCAGGAGACACTTCAAAACTGAAATATCTCCTCATGGCTCCAGGCAGGAATACCTAAAATTGGGATTGATGGTGCAACACTTCTCTCATCCCATCATACTCACGAGCTATACGGTTCATGCCAGCAGCTGTGCTGGGTGGGCTGAGCATGCCAAAGCCCTCTGCTTCCACCCCAGTAAGGGGCAGAAGGTTCCCACCCCATCCTGCTTCTGCCTGCACCTGCTTCATGGCCCAGCACTCAGCTTCAGTTCAGGGAGTTTGACATCTGGGGCTAGCTTGGGTAGTCAGGCCAGCCATTATGCTGCCGCCTTGTATGAAACTGCGAAGGCCCTTTGGCAAGTGGAAGGAAAAAAATAGTGCATGATGGCTTTTAAAGTCCAAAAGAGTGACGGTGATAATGCTTTTCAGTTGTTGTGGAGAGGTGTCTTGCCATATCTACATAATTTGATTAAAGCGTTTTAGTCTTTGCAGATTCAGTTGGAGTTAAACTGTTTTTAAAAGACATCTTGCATTTTTCTCATAAAATTTTTGCTTTCATAAAGATCAAATACGGGTCAGAGGTAAGGCTCTTTCAGTACTTTAATGGTGCATTTCTTACATTAATGTTCAGTTTTCTTTCTACAACAAGTGACATTCTGGGGATTTATAATGATCGGTTTGTGGACAATTAGTAAATTTTTTTCTCTTTTGTAGTCTCTTCCCTCTGACACATACCTCCACCTTCATTTGAATACCTTTTTTCTAGGTGTAAGAATAGCCTCAAAAAAACTAACAAAAGACCCCCTCCCATATTACATAGGAGATGCAATAAATATTATTTTGAAAACATGGAACGTCAAAAAAGACTTTTCCACTTAAGGGGTAGGTTAAGCCACGGTACACTGTCCAGTAGGTTTGTAGTAGCTTGGCACCATCAAAGCGGTATGAAGGAGAGAAAGTGCCATGGGGCATCTGGTCTCTAACTTGCAGTTGACATATTACCTTGCAGCCTTTATAATTCAGTCCAACGTCCTGTGCAGCTGAAGATAGGTTCTCAGTCTCTCAATAGCAGAAATACTCCTGCTGCACTTCTCTTTTGGCAGGAGTGCCCATTGCAACTGGGAAGGCCGTGCAAACCTGCTGTGGAAGACTGGTGGTGACTGGTGCCTTAGATATGGATTGCAAAATGGCCTTGCTTAAGAATTACCTGAACTGCTGACCTGAATCTGTCTGTAGTAGAGGTAATAAGGCAATCAGACAAAAAAATCATTAATAATTTAGCTTAATTGAAACCTAACAATACAGCCTTCCTGTACGATTTCAGTGATTTCAACTGTTTGGAAAGCATGACCTGTCTCTGTTGTTCCAGTACTGAAATAATGTGGGAGAAAATAAAAATTGTCACTAAGACTGGCATTTAAAGAACTTGTTTGTGGTTTGGGTTTTTTTTTTCCCTCATTAATTTGAACTCATGAATTCTCAGAGCTGGGTCTAGTTATATTTTCAAATACAGGCTGAAGTCTCTCTTTGTGTGGGGGTAAGTTAGGCTGGAAGATGTAACTTGCTGTTGTAAAAGATGGGGGGGGGGGGCTTTGATCTAGTATCCATGTTAAAGCAGATGGGTGTACTGAGTATGCTTCAGCCAGGCTAAATGGAAAGAGCAATTAAATGCCCCTCCACATAGTTATTCCTGAAACAACAGGAAGCAGAAATAGCAGAGTAAAATAAGCCATGTCACCAGAGAGGTTTCCCTGGGACTGGCAGGAGATTTGCAGGCAAGGGGGTTTATCGGTTGCAGCTGCTGGTAAAAGTCAGAAAAGTTCAGGGAAACCAGGAGAAATCCAATAAACAGCAAAAGCAGCAGATGGCGTTGAGAAGGGGAAAAGACAGAATGACTTCTAGAACCAAAGAGATGGGCTACTTGTTGATTTACTCTTGTGGCTTTCAGGAAAATAAGATGTTCTTCATAAACAAACATCACATAGATACTTGGTGCCTATATTCCTTAGGAGACCAATCTATTGGCCTTAATCTGTAGGGCACTTGAAGCCATATGCTGTGTGCTGCAACTTAGCATGAGTCCATCAGCCGGGACCACGGAGCCTTTATGTGCTATGAGAAACCAAAATCTCCCATGAAGAAGAGGAGGAAATCCACCCCTGGCATCCATTGCAGCATTAGCGTGCAGGATGAATTACGCTGACATCCAGAAGAGTAAGGTTCCAGTTCACATTGCCTGCTGGGCTTGAGAGAAATTTGAGCTACTGGCAGAAATATTGTATTGCCCCTCGGGGACTGCTGGGCATAGTGCTTTTGCAGTACTCCTAGCCATTTATCCTATAATGCTCATATCATCTGTAACCACTTATCTCACCTATCTCCTGGCAGGCAGGATTGAGAGAAGAAACCAAGGGAAAACAACAACTCTTCTTGCAACACTGTGAGAGGATTTAAAGCCATTTGTGAAACAAAAGTAGGAAATGATCACAGCTAAGAAGTCAGTGTTTTAAAGGTACTCTCTGAGGACTTCGACCGCAGTGGTATGAATTTAGTATTCATGGTATTAATGGCGAAATTCTAAACTGAATAGGAAATTAACTTTCTCACTTGAGGTTATACTGCAGTGGTAAAGTGACCCTAATTATTTTGAAGACTGGTTAGGGGTAAATCAGGTTCCAAAAAGAAAGAAATCAATAATATAAGGACAAATTTTGAAGATTTCAAATACTAAAACCAGGTAGACTGGTTTTGTACCAAGTACAACAGGAGCTCCCTTCAGTGAAACACGCGTAAGGTGAAGTCTTGAGCAGGTATCTCATGCATACAATTTAATGAGAAGAAAACACAAATCAAATAAGACTGGGTCAAAACATCGCCAAAAGGATTATAACAAAAATCAGGGCTTTAAGAAATGGGTTGTTGTGCAGAGACATGCAATTGATCTTTTCGGTCTGCTCCATGATCTTTCTGCCTCCTGGGCTCCGTTTCAGAAATCAGTAGAATGATTTTTTATTAAGTTCCGTTTTCTTTTAACTCATATCAGCAGTCACTAAAATAATGTTTTTACCCCCTTCTATACAGTTGATTGGCACATCCTTGTTTCACACATTCATTTTATAAATCTTTTAATGCCTCCTCTGATAGGGTCACAGGAAAATGATCCGAGACAAATGGGAGATCTAATCTTCAGATAGTTAGTGTAGTGTCTGGCAGCCAAAGAGAAAGCAAACAAAACACCAAGATGTACCAGCAGAGGCACAGAACAAATCAGAAGAGATGACTGAAATGCAGAGAGGGCCAGTGGACCCACACCTGAGGGCTGTGTGAAAAGCTGAACGCCCCATTACCAAGGTACTGACACAGTAACAGTGCAAAAAGGGCAACTCAAGTGCTGGGTAGTCTTGGATATTCATAAGTATGGTTATAGATGAACCCAATTAGTTTTGTGTTCATTAGGGCTGGGGAAGAAAGAGGCTGAGAAAGGGCTTGTTGAAACAAATTCCAAAAGGCAAAGAAGAGCAAGCAAGACATACCTGACATCTTGCATGAAGGTAACAGGCTGGACATGCTATGTTATCAACATATCAACATAATCAACATAACATATATGTTATCAACCAGCACACAAGAAAAGGGAATCAGAGACCTTTCAGAACACCTGTTCAGCCAAATGGAAATCTGACAGCAATTGATATCTGGAGTGGATTTCAAAAGAGGTTTTGACGTGCATATTCTCACCACAGGCCAGTGGGAATTGTGGTCCTAAATCCTTACACACTGATCCCTACTTCTGCATGGCTCTTAAGAAAAATAACAAACCTGTAGCCAGGAC
This sequence comes from Scopus umbretta, assembly GCA_013400535.1. NCBI lineage: Eukaryota > Metazoa > Chordata > Aves > Pelecaniformes > Scopidae > Scopus > Scopus umbretta. The sequence continues at coordinate 33,680 of VZTL01011004.1, forward strand.
TGTAGATAGCCTGATATTAGCACGTATAAAATGTGTAGTGGTAGCATCTCTTTGAGCTTGAACTCATCACTCGGTAGCTTTGTCTGAGCAGGACTTTATTATTCATAACTCTAAAATCCACCCCATCTCATTTCATCTTCTGAGCTGTACAATCAATAATTCAAGTATGCATTTTAAGATTTCCAAATTAAGCCAGACACCCTAATGTATAGGACATACCACACAAATTAGTATACACAACAGCTTCTCGGTGAGCCAAGATGAGAGCAGCATAGTGATTTAGAGAATATGAATATCATTATATTGAAGAGATGCTTAGAGCAGCAGGCAGGGAATAAGGTCTAAGCATTGGAATTGCTTTTCAGATGTGACACTTAATACATTTTGGAGATTTTTATCCAGTACCAGGACCCTGTAAATCGACTGGCAAATTGATGTGTCCTGTATCACCAGGCTCTTTCACTGGTCACGGTCAAACCCCCAAATACCAAAAACAATGATAGAAGTTAAGTCTGACTTTCCAAACAAACTGCCATGGGAATTTTGCCTTTCATTCATCTTTTGTGCTCTTCAGTACTACACATCATGGAGAATTCAGTCTATGAAGACCCTCAGATGGAGGAACAAACAGAAGCAGCAAATTCCTGTTTCAGCACTCAACCGCTGAGCTACAAATGAGTTGGAGATGGTGTCAGTTCTGTCCTCAAAGCAAAACCTATGCACTTACCAGCAGGTTCTTACCTCTTAAGAGCACAGTTGCTTCTGAAAACTGAGGACAACCACAAAGATGAGCTTTCTTTCCAAAAGAATGTGCCATTGAGCTCAAACCTCAGCTAACTTCAGCTGATGTATCTGCAGTGGTTTGAGCTCAGAACATGGATGCACACAGAGCATCCAGCTACTTGTGTTATCCAGTACACCCTTTTCCTTTGGTACATCTTACTCAGCTTCAATTTGCTCAAGTGAAGGGGAACTGCAGTACAGTTGTTTTTTCAGTGTTGCTTACCTGGTGCCACGTGTTTGTTCATGACAGTTTCTAGGAACTGGATACCCTGGATGTGGTAGTGGAGAACAGCATCAAATATGATGCAAACAGCAAAACAGCTCCTTTGTGATGATCCATCCAGGATGCCCATCATAAATTTAGATCTAGGTTGTAAGTTACTTGCCTTCTGCTTTTTGAAACTCTGCAATAGAATAGGTTTTTTAAATAGAGCCCATAAAACTTCTTGTAGCTTAGGTCTACTTGCATGTTGAAGAAGATAAGCCGTTGTGTGCAAAGAAGGGAGGAACTGGCTCTTCCCATGAAATTTGTGATCAGTCTAAGGGCAGTGTAACACCGCTGGCCCCTGCAATGCTCTGTTCCAAGTCAAAAGACAACTGCACTACAATGTATGGTTTGGGGCAGGGGTTTGTTTTGTGTTGGGGATTTTTTGTTTGGTTTTGTTGGGTTTGGTTTATTTTTTTTTCATTACTTCCACTGCTTGCCTTGTTATCTCTGTTAAATACTAGCTGTTAACACCCATGATCTTCTGTATTAAAGGTCTTGGACTAAGAATTTCTGCTAGGACTGCTGACCTTATTGATGAGCTAGCTGAGGTGTTGTTTTCCCCTTTTAATCAGGAAAGCGGCTGTTCTCTAGCTCTGAGGGTTCAAAGCTCTAGTGTTGCCGGCTCCTTGGTGTCCTGCCAAGGACTGACATACACGTGGATATGTTGTAGGTTGGCTCCATGACCAAACACCTGCAGACTGCTGGCTTTTCTTTTTCTGACCTTGAGCATCCCCCTCTTACAAATCCATGGGTCTCATTTACACCTTTGAAGAAAAACGGATTTAGCTTTACACCTGGATTGAAAGGAAAGAGTCTTCCCAAAGAAATAAAGCTATCATTTAATTTGGGGAGGGCAGTAAGGTATTACCTTCCCAGTGGGGACCCTCACTTGTTTCTTTGGCAACCAGGGCCTGATTATCCCAGCCCCTGGGTTAAACAGAGGTCGAAGCTGAATTGTCTGCTCTGGCTGCAGAGCTGATCCTGTACACAGAAGCTGGAGGGAATGGAGTGGGCAAGGCAGAAATGTGCATTTCAGCTCTTCAGGCCATACCTGTACTTAGCTGCCCTTCATGCATAGCTTTCCTGTACAAAAAAATATTGGGCAAGGAGGGGCCACCTGCTTCATTAGGTTGGATCTCTTTCTGTTGCAGACAGCTACATCTCAATGTTCATCAAAACCAGCCAAGTTTTTATCTGTAGTATAGAAATGCTAAACATGAGTATAAAGTTCTCTAGACGTGTTAGTAATAACCACAGGGCACTGTTACTGCTGTTGTTGTCATTGTTTTTCCACTCCACCATCCAATTAAGATCCAGTTATCGATGAGTTTCGAATGCTATTACCATGTTTTGTACTTGTTTTTGGGAAGGTGCATGGTTTATGTTTCTAATGTACACAGTACTGTATTGGTTTTCCCAAGTAATTTTTCAGTAATTGCAGTTATGCTTTCTGTGTCATTGCTGATCATGTATGTTTGTCTTCTGCATTCTCAGTCTGGCATTCTCATGAAGTGGAAAAGCGTTGTCCACGATGATACAGTCTCCTTCCTTCTTTTCTAAGGCCACAGTGCTGGATCTGCTAGCATATACCTTATGGCCATTAACAACAAAAAAAACCCAAAATTTGAAAGGGATTTTTATACATTAGTGTTTCTCACTTGGACTAAGATTGCAACTCATCCCCTGTTACTATCCTACAGTATTGAAGTTTCTTGTATTCCATGGCTCTTGCAGAACGTATGGTGCACAATTTGGCAGCCTTTGAGGCTGCACCTTTTAAAAATCTCTAGCTGTATTGGTATGTTCATAAACAGAACCCTTAATAGTCTCCAAAAACTGACTACAATTCATATATTCTGTATTTCTTCCCTCTATCTTCATTTTGTTATTGCTTGTACAAAGAACCCATTCCTTTGCAGCCATAATTAAGCTCTCAGTTTCTCTTTCCTGTCCTTCTCTGGCAGTGACTATCATGTCTATTTTTTTTAGTTGCTGAAGCTGTCAATCCACGATGCTTTCCAAGAGCCATGTTCAGGTTTGCAAAAGCAGGAAGCAAGCACAGAAGGAAGTCCCAGAAGTCGGTCATCATTTTTATGATAAGGTCTGATCAGGGAGACAAGGCTGCTCAGTTTCAGAAGATTTAAAAGCAGCATATGGTTCATGTTCTAGATGCAAACAGCTTACACACCCCACCATCACTATACACGTGCTCCAGCTGTGCCCCTAAGCACACACCTAGGGAGGAGCAAGAACAGCACGAGCACTCATGATACTTTCTCCCAAGTATTCTCCCACCCATTTTAATTTCAGGAACTTTCTCAATTACACATGGAGGGTTTTTTCCCACATTTAGTAATGCTCTCTGGATTTCTGCCACAAAAATCTGGTGCTGCTTCTCCCTTGAGGCCATACAGATGTTGAGCATCCATAAAAGCAGCCCTGGCAAAGTCTTGATGAGGCTGCAGCCCACCACCCCCATGGGTTTCTTCTGCATCTGGCTCCTCCTAGCATTGTGGCCCCTAGAGACCTTGTCTTCCTCTCAATCAAATCTGACCCATAGCAAGAATCATAGCCTGCTTGCTCATTTATCATGAAGAAACTGCCCAACACCTTTTGTCACTCTCGTCTGAATTTTTCATCATATTTTGTTAAGAGGTAAAGGGGCAGAGCAGCATGCAGTGTTCAAAATGGGGATGAACTATGGCTTTGTACCAGGGTTTAACAGTATTTTCTGTTTGTTCTCTATCTGTTCCCTAAAACCTCCTACAATTTTATTCAGCATTTTCAAGCACTAAGCTGATGTTTTTGTGGACTTGCTTCTGACAGTTACAGCCAGCTCAGGGCTCATTTTGTTCACAAGCCTCGGATCGCTTTTTCCAAGGTGCATCACTTTACATTTGCTTCCACTAGGTTTCACCAGCTTTTTTTATTACCTGGCCTCTCCATCTTCAAAAATAATTTGGTAAATCTTCGGTCAACCATTGTTTTCACTAGCCTGACCAACTTTTTTGTAATTATTGGACCTTTTCATTTTAACAATTGATCCTTTTCAGACCGTTTATAAGCATGTTGAACAGTGCAGCTTTTAGGAACTCCATCAGTGAGCTCCATCCATATCGAGGGCAGACATTAACTCCTACTACTTGCTTTCTGTCTTTGACTAATTACATATTGAGGCACCTCCCCTTAGTACAGCAAGTTTTTCCAGCTAAATTGATCCATCATTCCCATTGTCCCTTATCTACTTTTAAAGAATCAAAGCAGGTGTCTCCCCCTTTATGCTCCCCCCACTAGGACAACTTGTAGGGCACCAAACAGCAAAAATACTAAACTGTGTGAAATGAGTTTTGTATTCAAAACAAACACAGCACCATTGCATTGTCACATAAATGATTACTCTGCTACCAAGAAATATTTCCCTATTCTCTAAGAACAATTAACTACACAAAGTTTGCAATACTGGAAGGCAGTCACTTACTGACAATGCAGAACAATTTGCAGACAAGGTTGATTATGCTGGCAGGGTTTAACTGAAAAATAAGAGAGATACACATTGATTGAAGCTATCTAAATAAAACATGAATGGCTCCTAATGAAAACAGCAGGCAAAATGGCACTTTGAGGCCTCAGCAACAACGTTTTTCTCAGTATGGGGTGTGGGACAGCCAGGGCAAGTAACGTTCTGCAAGTCACTTACTAATTTACCACCTTTAGGTGCATCATTTCAAGTCTAGAGATTTATGAAAATACTTTTGGTATTATTCGCCCCCCTCACCTCTAAACATTTCAAATAGTAATTTTACAGTTTTTAAAAAATACTGATAGTATAATCAATGTGGTGGCTCACAGAGAATGATGACTTGCTTTAGGTTATGTCGGAAGAGCTGCTGCCTCTCTGCAATGCAAACAATGCACTTCAACATGCAGCACCCAAGACCTCTTTTTGCTCTCTCTGCCACTCCCCCTAATGAGAGGGTGGTCATTAGCTGGTGAAAAGAAGTCCATGCTTCCTTCAGTCTTCACTGGTTGTTCCACTGACTTTTATGGAGCTATTCTGATTATTACCTCGCTACTGGTGCCTGATGATTGATGGAAAATCAGACATGCCTGTAGTTCTCCTCTTAAGAATGCATGGAATATTTTTATTCATTTGATTTTTAGCATGCAGTGTTATTTTATTTGACATCTGTGCATCGCCTTTCTTTTGTATTATTCCCCTTTCTTCAATGCTGGCATGCACAGTTCCTCCCAGCTATCCACAGATTTCATTAGGTTTCTGTTTACTCCTGCTTTAAGATCATTAATGAGGATGTTGACTAAGTCAGGACCTGCCGCTAATCTCTATGTTATGCTACCTGATAGTGCCTCTCTGTTTCATGTGCTGTTATTTAGCATTACCCTTTGCCATGGACTTTTTGCCAGCTCTCAATACACTCGAGAGCAGAGCTAGTGAATAATTTATTAATGAATTTGCATCTTATTTTTCTTCATGAACAGTCTGATTGTTACTGATTTGTTTCTTTCTTGAAAATTTTCAAGAAACACTTAAGAAAACATGTTTTACTATGTGGGTTGCTGGCAAATTTCATTAATATGTTCTAGACTAGTATTTTCTGTTATGTGATTGGTTACTTAAATGGTACAGTACTGTTTCACCTCCCTTACGTGCTAAGTGAATATTTTAAGAACGCCAAAGTGAATATTTTAAGAATGCCAATAAAGAAACCATAAAATGGCAAAAGCGTAGCATTTATGAGACCTTAACCAGAAAAATTGCAGGAGAACAAAATAAAAGAGTTTGTCAAAGATTGAGAGCTGATTTCCTTCTAATGAGTGATCGCAAATATCTGGCTTCTGTATTATGCATAGCTCTACTTCAGAGTTTGTGAATCAGTTTGTATTTTTAAAATAGGGGTCGTGGAAAAAAAAATTATACCACATTTACCAAATACCTTTTACTTACTGATTTCATAATTCTGTTTATATCTCTTTGTCTCTCCATGGAGATTTATTCTTTATGAGATGTGCTAGAGATGCTACATTTCTTTTACCTTTATGTGTTCAGTGATAACTCTGTTGATATTGGCTCTCTCATTTTTTGTAAGGATTTATTTTGCTATGAAGCACTTCCACCTCTTACTTTTGTTTTCCTTCTGAAAATCGATACCATGTTCACCTCTCACTAATATATTGATGGGTCCATGGTTGTTTTTGAGTTTTCAGTAGTAATTGCTGTGCTATAGTAGAAAATCAGGTTCATTTTTTTTCTTGAAATACTTCTCATTGCGAAATTGATTTTTTATTACTTTTTTTAAAAAAGAAAATATCTGTTCTGTCATTAATGGCTTTGTCTTTGTCAGAAAGCTGATTTTAGTTGATCAAACAAAATGTATTTTTCAAGGATCCTCATGAAAAAAATTACATTAGCAAGTTTTTCCCTCTTATGTTACTTGGGTGGGGAGGTGGGAGGGAAATCAGTTTAGTACCTTGGGATCATCCAGAACCAATGATTTGTATATGCCTATATTTCTGTAATACTAACAAACACATGCATTTCTTAGTTTCCAGGACTCTTCCTTGAAACCTTTTTTCTCCTTCCTGTTTCTTTTAGTAAATTCATGCCCTACCAGCAGAAAGGCAAGACTTTTCAGCCTGACCTCCCTCTCCATGCAACCCAGGTGCTGTTTCCCGTATATATGTGCATATACACACAC